>VDFB02169549.1:0-18571 GCA_007258455.2 Sequoia sempervirens | reverse complement strand
TGAAAGTATTATTCAGATTTTTTTTTCTTTTAGCTATACTAATAATACAATTGAATATGAAGGTCTTCTATAGGGTTTGGAATGGGAAAGGAAGAGAAAAATAAGCTGCCTACAAGTGTTTGGTGATAGTGAGCTGATTGTAAACCAGGTAAGAAGCTTGCATGTGACCAAAAATGATGTGTTTAAGTCCTATAAGCATAGGGTATGGGATACGATAGATGAATTTGACACTTTTAATCTTTTTTCCATACCTAGAAGTCAAGATAAGCATGCTAATAGGTTGGCTTCCATAGGTGCCCAATTTGATATTCCAAATAACATTAAAAAGGATAAGGTACAACAATATGTTAAGGTAGTAGTAAGGCCATCTATTCCTGATAATAATGTCCATTGGCAAGTCTTTGAAAGTGATGAATAGGTGCTCAATGTTTTACTTGAAGAAGTTGAGTTTTCCGCTAGAAATCAAGAAAAATTACAACAACAGTATGGTGATCATATTATACAACTAAAAAAAAATGAGTTACCAAAGGGCTTTGTCACCTTAGATTCCATTTTTAGTTTAGATGATCAGCTAGAAAAGGGACAAACCAACATGCATATCAAGGAAGAACACTATGAAGAGATAGAAATTTTCAAGGGTAAGCTTCTTAAGATTGGTAAACTTTGTTCTCAAGAGGATAGAGAAGCCTTTGTTTCACTTTATCAAGAGTTCCATGATATTTTTGCTTGGGAGTATTTTTATTTGAAAGGATTTGACCCCAAGATTTCCCAACACACCATTGAACTTGAGCCAAACACAAAACTAGTAAGACAAAAACAAAGGCTTTTGAACCCCAAGCTTGAACCACTCATGAGAAAGGAATTGAATAAGCTCATTGAGGGTAATATCATTTTCCCAATCAAACACACCTCATGGGTTTCCAACCTTGTTCCTATTAGGAAGAAAAATGGGGAGATAAGACTTTGTGTGAGAGATTTGAATAGGGCCTCACTCAAAGATCATTACTTGCTACCCTCTATGGAACAATTTCTATAGGTTTTTGGAGGTTTAGAGAGGTTTTCTCTACTTGATGGTTATTCTGGGTATAACCAAGTGCTACTGAAAGAGGAAGATCAATATAAGACAAAATTTGTCACGAAGTGGGGAACAATGGCTTACAAGAGAATTCCATTTGATTTTTCCAATAATAGTGCAACTTTCCAAAGAGCAATGGACATGGATTTCCAAGGGTTAATTCTATTATTAAGTTGATTTATCTTGATGACAACTTTTTTTTCAAAAATGTTGATAAACATCTCCTTACTTCTAAGGCAAGTGCAGTTTGATAGGTGGAGTATGGAAAATATCCCAACCTTCTTAAAAGCAAAGGTTTGTTTGTCCGGCGAAGGTAAAATCCTTGGAAATATGTCCAAAGCATGGACTAACCATTGATCGTAGAAAGATTAAGGTCATTCTTTTGCCCTACCTTTCCTAGTCATAAAAGGGGCTGCAAAAGCTTGCAGAATCAATTTTGGTGGACGAAGGTTTATGCCTTAATGTATCCAACTTTTGAGACCCTGGCAAAATTTTGAAGAAGAATGTGAGTTTCCAGCCAGACAAGAGAAGGAAATGATAGCTCTTTGAGGCCATCAAAGAAGCATTAACAGTAGCACCTACATTTGTAAATCCTAACTTGGCCAAAGATTTCATCCTTTATGCTTTTGGTAGCATAGATACTATCTTTGCTATGCTAGTATAGAAAAATGAAGATGGGTTAGAGCAGTCAATAACTTTTTTTAGTCAAGGCTTAGAAGGTTATGAGAAAAGATATTATTTTGTTTAGAAGAATGTATTAGCTATGATTAGAATTCTCAATTTTTTTGTCATTTGGTTCTAATAACAAAATTCAATTGATGGTTTCTCACCCAAGTGTTAAATATTTCTTGTTGAGTAAAGATTTGAGTGACAAAAGGGTTGGGTGGATCACCAAGGTGATGGAATACGATGTGGAAATCAGAGATACAAAGCTGGTAAGAGGTAAGGGAATGTGTGAACAACTAGATATTGGGTGAGAAAATGATAAAGAGACTCACAAGGAAGCTTTCCTCATGAAAAATAATGAGCCACAAACTATTGCACCATCATTGGGTACTAGTTGGACACATGAAATATTTCATTTTCTTCAAACTAGTGAGTGTCCATATGGATTGGACAAGGAAAAAAGAAGGTATTTTAGATTGCAATCCATTCCATTTGTACTTGTCAATTGTGTTATTTTTAGAAAGGATCATAATGTAATTTTATTTAGATGCGTAGATTTTGACCAAGTTGACAAGATACTCCATGAGTTTCATGATGCAACAACTGGTGGTCACTTTGCTCCAAGGACCACAACTTGGAGAATCATGAGGGCTAGGTACTATTGGCCAAGCCTTTTCAAAGATTCCCATGCATGGGAAATAAAATGTGTCAAATGTGCAATGTTTGCAGGAAAAGAAAGACTTCCATCTCTTCCTTTGCAACCCATATAGGTTGAACAACACTTTATGAAGTGGGGTATTGATTTCATTAGGGCCTACATCCTCCATATAGTGTTGGTCACAAGTGGATTTTGACTACTACTAATTATTTCATAAGGTGGATAGAGGCTATAGCCCTCAAAGAAGAAACTAAAAGTGTGGTTTTGAACTTCTATGAGGAGCTGGTAACAAGGTTTGGAGTTGCTAACTCCCTTATTTCAGATAACACTTTTTCTTTCATTGGTATAAGAATTATTGGGTGGGATATATAATAAGGTATATTCTTGAGTACTTCATCAAATTATTACCCTCAAGGAAATGGTTTGGTTGAGTCAAAAAATAAGAATTTGATCAAGATCATTAAGAGAACCATGGAAGATAACCAAAGGATGTGGAACACCAAGTTAAATTCTACCCTATGGTTGGATAGAATCACACCTAAAAGGTCCATTGGTAACTCTCTATATGTGTTGGTTTTGTGCCCAAAATTTTCCACTAGAAAATGCAACAATTTTTTTCTTTTTTCTTTTTAATACATTGGTTAAGCTAATTATTACTCTAACAGTTTGAGGTGAGGGTTATAACTAAGTTGCTCACCACACACTATGCCAAGGTCACTACTTAACCCAAGTATGAAAGTTAGCTTAAGGGTTTGGTAGGACATCCATTAGGCTAAATTGGGTTTGTTGGAGGTGGAACATTCACCAAATTTTTCCATGGCCACATCCTAGTGCGGATCTAACACAATCACAACACTTTATTTGTTTTAGTTAATTGTTATGATATTTCAATGAGTGCTTGACTCCGTTAACAAGGACGAAGGATTTACTCAAAAAAATTCAACATATTTCGAGTTTAAATTTCCATTTCCGAAAACCCAAATTAATGTATTACAATCAATTTGTGATAATAGAAAAAAATTACATGATCACAATCATAAACCTATAAAATCCAAACCAATTATTTATTATTTATTTTTTTAAATAAGATAATTTTCATATTTGTAATTATTTTATTTATTTAGAATTTCCAACTTACCCATGAATAAAGTAATTTTTATATTTTTAAATTTACTAAATTCTTTTTCTTTCAAAAATAAGTTTAAATCCCTAGGTGAAGAAAGTAAGATTATAATTCTATATAAATTAACTTAACATTTTAAAGAAGTAAGTAAAAAGAAACTTAAGGATATTAAATTCATCTCTTAGAAATTAGATACTTATCTTTTTCATCTTTTAGCCCTTAGCTTACGTCTTCTCTTCTTAAAAGAGATTATGGAAACCCACACTATTACGAAATGGGCACGACTTCTACTTTTTGTTATTATTATTATTTTTTAATAAATTATTCTTTGCTTCATCTCCACGCCTTTATAGGGAAGGTGAGATATGGTCAGTTAAGAGAGAAATCACGCTTATGATGGCTTGAGTGACTAAAACATTATTATTTCCTTTCTTACGATTATTCCTGACTAATGCTATGATGATAACCAATTGCTAATTACATGTGCCATTATTAAGACTCCATCCAAAGAGAACAACATAGGTGCAGGCAGTAGTTGTAGCAGCTGTTTTCTTGGCGAGAAATACCTAGTATAATGAGCATCACAGATTATGTGTGTGGAAATAGAAGGTAGATTATAGTGATAAAATTAATTGGCTCTCCTTGGTGAGCTGTGTCGATTTTGATACTTGGCTCTACATAACATGAGAGAATAACAAAGTGTTACTTTCCATATTGATAAAAAGACACGAGGTTTCAAAAATCACTTAACTCACTCAAAATAAGGTTTCTAGCTTAGCATTGAGTAAGTCATTGATATTTTATTTTATTTTATTTATATATACGACACCGCAAGCATGAACGAGATCATTATATTATATTGGTTTGGAAATAAATATTTATCTATATTTGGTGTTCGAGCATTGTAGTTGTACCAGAGGGGCATGTTGATTTGGTAGGTGGAAAAATCTAAATTCAATGGTGAAAGTCATTCCTTATGTTACATCATATGAAGACTAGTTTTGTCCTTGCAATCTGGATAGTGATAGACTGTCCAAGAAGATGCTTCAGCAGCTGGGTAGCTTGGAAATTCATACCAACAATAAATTTGTCACCTAGCTCCCCTGTCATGGTAGATTCACCAATTTCTTATACATAATAATTACTGAAAAGACACTATTGCAGTGATTTAAAAGCTTCGCATGGCAACCCAACCATAAAACAATACTGGAGATTGGTTTATTTATGCAGTCTACTTTTTCCATTACTATGAGTACAAGGGGGGATTTGGTCTTCAATTTAATTGTATGCCAAAAAGGAATCCTCACCTGAATCCTCACAGCAACTTTATCTTACTGTTGAAATACTCATGCGAAGAAAACAACTACCTTGTCTCGAGCTGAGAATTGAGTGGCTCAAGAAACGATACAGGTTAAATTCTACATCTACTTTTAGATTGTGAATCTAAAACAGGGAAATGACATTTATGTTTCTCATCCTTGCAACTGCCGCGTAGATTCTATAGAGCTAGTGATGTCTGACTAAATCTCCACACCTCCAAAATTAATTCTAATGCATTCTACCAGGAATTAAACCATGCCATACGGCTTCACTACAAGTTTGAACTGATCGGTGAATATAATAAACACTATAATTTTCCTACAGGATACAGGTTGACTCCTTTACTGACGAGCCTAGAATAAGCTTTGTGCTAAGCATTAACTCGCCCCACAATCCCATCTACCAAATTAGGTATGTGATTACCATAAAGGAGAATAATAATATTAGCATTCAATGTCCTAGCTAATTGATGGATTTGTTCCACGACTGGAAGAGCCAACATATCCTCAAGAACCAAGTTCTTAGCCCTAATCACCACACAGATAACCAAGGTATTATATTGTCTGTTGTATCATTCTTATCCCAACAATTAAAATCACAGGATGTGTCCCTTAGGCCCCCAATTCGTCGCTTATGTTGAACGATTGTGAGCCATGGATGTGGCTGCCACCACCAACCCCATTCTTTCCATCCTTCCATCATTCGCGTGGTACTGAGGGATGCTGGAATATTAAGAAAAAGGTTTGGAACTAAATGTATGCTCCTTTTTTTTTGTATCAACTAGAATGAGGGCAGTGAAAAGTTGAACTATGGATACCAATGGAAAAACTTTAACCCAGGTTGTTTCTGTGTACCTATGTTGCCTTTATTCTTTGTGTTACTATAATCTTTGGTGTAAATGGAAAGATAGAAAGGAGCAGATCTCTGAGCATTATGAGGGAATGACAACAATGTTGCTGAGTTCCATAACAAAGGGGTAGGGAACAATAAATTTCCTCAAGAATATACCCAAGGATAGACAATGTATCACCCTATATGTGGGGTTACGACCTCAGAGAGCTTGTGTCAAACTCTAGTTGCGCCATAAATTATTATCTAGTACTACTCAGGTGCTCAAGATACTTGAATCTGCTTATGCAGTGACAAGCTATGTGCACCCAAGAGGTGTGGGAATAGGTAGTCCAATATAGACTTGAAGAGGTCGAGAGCAGGTTGATAGTGTTGTATCAACACCATCCGCAAGTTCATAGCTAACATCATATATTTTATATATAACGCCCAGATTCTAGTGTCTTATAATTCCAGTCATTGATTGATATAGGGTGATGTTCTTAACCTTATTGGTATACTATTTTACAAAGCTTGCTGTCTTAGTTCAATTTCAAACCCTAAGATTTGTTTCTTTTAATATTTCCAGGTTACGTGTTTGCTCATTTACTTTCCCTTATTTATTTTTCTTACTGCCTTACACAGAGTATAAGAGCAACATAGATCTCAAAGGTTTAAAACAAAGATAAATCATAGCAAATCTAATTGTATTTTATTCTATTTATTGTTTAGAACCTCCAGGGGGACTAACACATGAACTTGTCATAAATTTACAGGAACAAAATTGATGAATGTAACCCAAATTTAATCTAATATTAAATACATAAACACTATTATATGCCACTCTTTAAAAGCATGAAACTCCCATTAAATTCATTATTTGGAACATAATAATAAATCATCCATAGGGTTAGTTTCCTCATAACTTACAACACTTTAGGAGTTATTCTCTATAAAAATACCTTCAGCAATAAATTTAATTACAAGTGATATCAACGTAAAGTAAGTCCATAACCACCTCAATACATAGATTTTAATTTTTTTCTAACATGGTAATTCACTGATGGTAAAGTCTTGCTCTTGAATTCCTTTATTAAACAAAATATGAAACCATCTTTTTGGACTTACAATCTTACCAAAATATTTGATGAAGCAATGAGTTACAAACTCATGATCAAGGTCTTGCTCTCCACCCTACCATAATGGCGTCATGGAGCCCCATGGGCTCTAGCCATACCCCCAAGCAAGTAACTATTTAAGCTCCAAGATGATGAATGGAGTCTTTACTCTCTTTTTTGAAAGGGATTAAACTAGCATAGCACCAATTTCATGCAACTAGGTTCTCTACTTCCTATTTTCAGTTATAATACATATACTATGTCATTTTTTTGTAACCAATAACAAGAGTAAATGGGAAGGGAAAAACTTATCTATTTTCTTTTAGAGGGACCCAATTCTTGCATCCATCCTTCCTCATCCATCCAAGCCATCTTGGTCATTGTCTTTCCAAGAAGTGAAACCCTCTCCTTCTCTCATCCTCTCTACCCTCTCCACTCAAGTTCTCCAAGAGAAGTGGGTAACACACACTCATTCTTCCTCTCCAAAATATATAGGAGTCTTCAACTTGCAACCTCTTGGATGGGAAGGTGTGGAGTATACCTACCTCCATCAATGAGGGTCTTATCTTAATTAAAGAGGAAACATGCACTTGGACAACCCTTCCATTTTCCATCCCATCCTCTCTTCAAAACTCGTCACTCTCCATAATGAGGACTTTTCAAGGGTCAAATCATGTCCTAGAGGCACTATTGCATGCCTACTTGACCCCTAGCACTATGGTATAGACCCTAGAGGGTTTATTTTTGTATCCCAACCAAAAAGATTACCAACAACCCTCTTTAAAGACCCATTTAAGGATCTATCCGAATTTCAACTTGATAATGGTTTCTAAATCTTATCCCCCAACTTACAACTCACTTGACACACAAATAAATACTCTCTCAGCCCAAAATATAAATCATCCCTTTTATATAAACCCTTACCACCTTACTCTATCAACTTGTTAAATTTATTTCCTTCTAAGCCTCAAAAGAGGGTCAAATTCATCACCTCAAGGAGATGTATTTTGATCTACTCAATCATCTTACCTTCTCGTACTACCTCTTTCTTTCCTGCACATTACCAATGACACCATAAGCAACAATCATATATCACATTAATCTAATAGTTGAATTAATATTTAATTTTGCAACCATTTCATTTACAATTTCAACTCATATTCCCAATTTACGGTTCCTAACTCCTTCATCGTAGCATAAATAAAATAATATCTAACCATCTATTAAGGAACACATAAAATAGATTATATCTTTACTAATCACATGCATGGGGGCTTCACAGGTTTATGGGAAGGAAGCAAGGCTTCCTTTGTCCATTAAATTCCCAACACTTGACATAGTCAATATGCCTAAGATGTTTGAAGAAGAAGACTCCATGGAATTTAGATATATGCACAACAATTGGAGCTTGAAGAAGCAAGGAACACGGCCATGAAAACCATGGAATTCCTCCAAATCCAAGTGAATGGAGTCCTCAATCCAAGTGAGAGAAAATATTTTGACGAAGGAAACATTGAGGGTGTTTGAAGGAGAGATGTTGCTCAAATGGGATGGGCAGGAATAGACCTAGGAAGCCTGCAGTTTTGATTCCATGTGGTGATCTTTTCATCAATGTGAGGAGGAAGTGCAAACAACAGAACTTCATTTCAGCTATCTAAAATGGATGGGGAGATACTTCCTATCCTAATAGTCAAGCTAGGATACACCTCAAACTTTTTTTTCAAGGTATGATCAATTTTTTGTACATATTAGCTTAGGTTCCTTGAGTCAATAAGTGTTGTTGTACATAGGTTTTAGGAGTCTTTTCATTCATCCAAGTGTGGATGCATAGTTGACTAGTTGGTTTAAATCTAGTTTTGAGTCTTCTTGGGTAGATTTGGGTAGGTTTAAAGGTGTCAAGCATTGTAAAAGGTCTACTACAATAGTATGGAAGGTCTGATTTTTGTGAGTTTTCAAGTTCTTCATGACTCCTATTCCCAATGGACTATTTAAGACAGTTGGCCACAATGTTTAGCAAGCAAACATCTCTGAGAGGTCACCAAAAATGTTGACACTTTATTTTAAAACTATATTTTTAAAACATATTTGTTAATATTTAAGATAATTTTTTATAAGGGAAAAGGTAAACTAGAAAGTGAGCATGGAAGGTTTGAATGTAAAGGGAAAATATAAAAGAATAACCAAGTGTTAAGTTTTTGGGCTATCACCATGCATGAAGAGTTTTTGGGGTTCCTTGAAGAGTTGCATTGAAGAGAAAGCGATACATGTAGTGCAATAAGCAGCACCACATTTGCTCCAAATACACCATGATATGTATAGCCTATGTTTTATTAGCCATTTGAGAGGAAATGAAAGATAGCAGCTATTCAAGAACAAGATAAAAGTCACAAGAGATATAGGTAATAAGGCTAAACAATGTATGAGATTAAGAGGATAGTTAATTGTTCCTAGAGTTTTGTCCTTCTGGATTTCTTTGAAAATGAAACAAAGCGATTAGAGTATAGTTACTTCCTTAAGGGAACATTCATAAGTGGAACCCATGACAATCATAGTGGCATATGGATAGCTGATAAAAGAAGTGCTGGTATGTGCTGTGTAGCATATCATTTGGGTTAGAGACCTATTCTATACAACATTTTCATAAGCTGTCTTAGAAGATACCCACTCATTATCCTTCGGGGTTTGCCTGATGGTGTGATATTTTACCATGGAAATAATAGGAATTATTCAAAGTTTTAAAGATAGTACGATTGAGCAAGAAGATTTAGAAAAGAAGTTATTTTACATTTCTTGAGTGGTAAGATAGAGTGAGACCGTCCTTAATGAAGCGGAGGGTATTTTTAGGATAGAGTTTTTAAGGAAGCAAAGGATTTATTCTTGACTATCCTTGTAGTACCTATTAGCATAAGAATAAAATTCAGAAAATAGGAGGTCTAAATGTGTCAAAAGGTTGTACATACATGGTAGGAACTTGGAGAATACTTAGTTTATATTATAAGATGAATACCATACAACATCATGTAATTAAAAGATATGTTGGTTTTTCTCTGAGGAGAATCACTGATTTGGTGACGTACAATAGATGAAGTTGTAATGAAAATCTACAAACTTCACCATGATGTGCACTAAGATAGTGATAAAGGGATGAAGGTGTGAAAAACCATTATGTATAGTCATAGGAATGTGGAATGTCATACCATAACATACATAATAATTCATGCAAAATTAGTGAGCCCTACCAAGCCATGTAACAGTCATACAAACATTGAGCAAGCACTTGAAAGAGACCAGGATAAAGAGTCCTTTTAGAGGTCCTGTCAATAGTTGTGCATTAAGTGGTCATTTCTTGAGAGATTATTCTTTTTTAGTCCTTATAAAGGGGTGTAGTTGATAGTAACAAAGGAGGGGTAGAAGCATCAGGTGAAAATGCGGTGTGGTATACATGGAAAAGAGGCTTTACTGGCTTTGCATGAGGAAAACCTGAGTCCAGTCCACAAGTTACCAAAACTCAAAAATATATATATTTCACTAAATATATTCATGTTTCAAAACCTCTCATCAACATGAATATGAGCACAATGGGAAGCATTTAATATGTTCTCTATTTTGAGAACTAGATGAGGAAAAACACTTGAAAAACTGAATCCTGCTTCCATTAAAAGCCGAGATTTAAACCTTTGTTGTTTTGATATAATAGTATATCATAATGCTTTGTGTCCTCACATAATGATATTTGAATGTATAACTTGTGTTCCCAAATGATAATGAAAACTAAACAACAACTAGAACAACTAACTCTTGACACTACACAAACCAACAATGGTAAACACATGAATGGAGCTTGATAATAACTAAACACAAACACTTGTTTTTTTTTTCTTAAGACACTTAACAAACAAAAATTCAGATTGAACCTAAAGAATGCCTTCTTTTTCTTTTCAGAAAATTAAAAAATTGAATATGGAGGATAAAACCTTATACACCTGTCAAAGAATAACCAATTGTCATTGCCATGCTCAAGTCCAAACTGTCATGCAACCAAAAGACCTTCCTTGGCCAAGATTTTTGATTCCCTAACTATTTCAGGTCGTGACCTAGCCCGAGCTTGAAGGATTTTACAAAGCTTTCCAAAACATAAACTTTACAAAATGCATAGGTTTAAAAAAAACCTTTTCAATCTTTTATCACATTTATATCTCAATCCCTTTAGATGCCGATGGGAAGAAAGTTCCCTTTTATTTCAAAATTTTTCAAAAAATAATTCCACAGGGTGCTCAAGACATTTTCACTTTTACCTTTGCTTTAGCTTCCTCTTCAATGATACATATTCAAGGAAACTTTCTCAAGATGTGCAATCAAACATGTACCTTTGACATGAATATACAACAAAGTGCACTTTGTTCCATATTGATACAAATGTCATGTAATCCAAAATGTATATATGAAAATGCCCCTCCGCTTAACCCTAGAAGTTGCAGTGCTTCTCAAAACATACTAATTTTTTTATTTTTTTTTGTTTTAGTACAATTAACATGCAAGATCACTATCCATTGCCAACAACCTCTAAGGTTACAAGACTGAGATTACTTAAAACCCAAACAAGAAACATGAATTGAAAACAACACATTTAATTACTTAATAAATTAAGAATGCAAACATTCCATACATGATAAAATTACATCAAAGCATAAGAGATGCCACATGTTTTCAATTAACGATCAATTACAAAATGATTACAACTCTCATTCCCCGAATGAGGTAAATCCAATAAACAAGGTTACAAATTACATCTTCCACCTCGATACAATGAGGGGTAATAAAATTACAATAATAACTGGAAAGAATAAATCATGAAAGCTGGATCCCACAGAGGCTCTCCAGCTGAAATCTACAAACCACACGAACAAGAAGAAAACCAACGGATTAAGGTGCACGTTCCACCCAACCATGTGATACCCAAAGGCTCACCCCCCGTGCTAGGAGATAGTAACCAGGAATCCAACACAAGACCATCCACCCCTAGACATAGGCTAACTCACACTAACACAACCAAACACATGAACCATAATTCCAAAAGGATAACACAAGTACAACCCTAACATCACTGTCATAAGTCACATTGCTTCTAGAAATAAAATGCATTCAGTATGATAGAAGACCATACACATAAAATACTTGTACCAACTATTCTTCCGTGTAGAAAGAGTGTCATCACACATAGCTTGACATGAAGTCTCCTCTGGGGATCTTCATAGGCTCCTAGCCCCCACTATGGATTCTCTGGTGGCCTCCTACCGAATCCAGGCACCCATACTCACTCATGCGGAATCAAAACACCTCTTATAGAGAGTACAAGATAAATGAGCCTGCCATTCCAGGCCTTCCCGTCCCATCCCAAGTCTATACAATACCTTGCGTCCATGAGTGAGGCTCAATTATCTTAATTAGTGTGAAATACTACCTAACTTTTAAGTACATTAATTTAGTTATCACTTGATTAAACCACTCCTGAAGGTTTCCCAGTTTACCTCTTTGGGCTCTGGCCCCTAACAGAAGCCACACTTCTACTTGACAACAAACCAACACGAAACCAATCACCAAGGGAATCCCAAGTGCATACCAACAAGATAAAACCACTCCAACTCTAGGAGGAACACATAATGAAACTCACTCCAAACACTGGAGGCAACAAAATTAAAAACCCTCCCCAAACATTGGAGGCAACAAAAGTTAAAACCCTCTCCAAACACTGGAGGCAACAAAAGTAAAAAATCCATTCCTTCCAAAGGAGGCACAAATCACATAACCCACTCCTAATCCAAGGAGGCACAAACCATCCCCGTTCGTGAAAACTGGGTAACACAATAGGATACAACTATACGCCCTACCCAAGGCAATACAACGGTTGACTAACAAAATACAACAACCCCAAAAGTTAAACCCCTTCTGGAAGACTTAACAACCCTTCAAATCGAATTCCCCAAAGCAAAAATAGAAGAAGTGAACATTCAAGAAGGGCAACCAAACATGAGTTAAATCTATATTTGGATTTGCTAAACCCACTTCCTTCATTAACATTCAGTAATTTATTGCCTTAATAAAAACTGACTTAATAACGTCTCTTTCAGACAAAAGATGAAATTTAAACCATATGTTCAATTCCTTAATTGCTTTTAAATAATAATAAAATAAAACAGTTACTTCTGCTATTTAGAACAAATCAATAAATCATTTCTTCTTTTCAAATAATAATAATAATAACCATTTTTTTTTTCTTTCAAAATAAATCATTTAAAAAAAAAACAATTAATTCCATTTGCCCAACATCACGAAAGAGGGAGATTACATAACGAAAGGGCAATTTGACGATTTAATCACCTACTTTAGGATTTTCTAAATCCGAGCCAAACAATGGGATATTGCATGTAATCAATTTAAATAATTAACGTTAATTGAAATTAGAAGCTTAAACTAATTGTTTTCTTCCAACTTCCTCAATTACAACTAATGATCAAAAACAATTTTCTAAAACCATCATTCTCTTATAAAATCAATATTTGCATCGTTAAATAAAATATCCCTCTTAATATCAACATATTTAAATATAAATATATATTAAAAATATATATATAATCATATATTCGACGTATATACAATTATATATATATGTTTAAATATATATAATTATTATTTAAATATATTTTTATAAAATCAATTCAAACTTCAACTCTTTAAATCAATTCCCACTTATTTAAAACATATAATAAAATATTTATTTAAATTATAATATATTATATATATATATAATATATTAATATTATATATGTAATATTTATGTATATATTATATAATATATAATATAAAATAAAACTAAATAAAAATAAATAAAATTAAAAATTAAAAATTAAAACAATGGGCGAACCCTTGTTGGCCCTTAATGGCCCTGGGAGAGTGGGATGCAGCCAAGGTCGCAGCTAGCCTCCCCGTGGAGGTCGACATCGCTTATGAAGTGCTGCTTTCCCACGGCTGTGGGAGGCATCACACAAATAACGCCTCTATGGGGGCGCATAGAAAACATGGTCGTGGCCTCCTCAAAGCACCACAAATAGCTTATTTTATTATATATATATATATTTTTTATAATACTTTAATAACAAAAAATGTGAGCACTGTGATAGGAAAATTATGTGTAAAAATTTTGAAACCAAAAAATTTCTAGAAAAAATAAATTTATTTATAATATGTGTGTTGAATATATATATATTCAGATATATTAAAAATATATACCTAAATTTTCATTTACAGACAAATTGTGCAACTTCACAACAATTTTTTTTTGCAATAAAATTAATTTTTCAACACAATATCTGGGTTTAAGTTTCAAGTTTGAAATGAAAATTTCTTTTGATCTTCTTTCTATTTTCCATTGTTTGATTCTTCCTTTGCTTTCTTTCCCATGATTTCAACAGAATTTTTGCAAGTTTTGAAATAAGATTTGACATAGGTTTTCTTTGCAAATCAAACAGAATTTAAAACTTTTCCAACAACATAATGAAATTTGCAAAAAATTTCAAAAAGAAAACAAAAATCATAGAAAGAAACCTGATTTTTTTCTCCAAAGCTTGAAAGATTATCAATGGAGTCCTGAATCCTTCTTCTGATTCCAACTCCTCCAAGGAATCCAAAATTGCTTCTTCAAATCCAAAGGAAAAACCACAGCCAATCTTTTCTCCACCCCAATTGAAAGTTAAAAATTAAAAATGAAATTGTATGCTCTCATAGAGTTTCCCCAAATTTAGTCAAACCCCTAAAAATATCCCATCCACCAAATTTATTGCAAATTTGGAGATATTTTCATTTTTTAAAATTTAAAACAAAATTGCTTTCCAAATGGAATTTCATGCATTTAAAAATTTCTTTTTACAAAAAGAATTCAAAATTTTGTAAAGAAACTCTTTTACATATTCATTTTCAAAAAGTGCAATTTAAAACATATTTTCATTTTTTTTTATTTTTTATTTTAAATTTTAATTTAAATCTAAATATCCAATAATGCCAAAACAACTAACTTAATTTAATTTATCACCATTAACTTAATTAATCAATAAACTAAATCTAACATTTCAACATTGCAACTAGATATATTTAATAATCATTTTAACTACACAAGCCATTTAATAACTTTTATAATTTGAAATTAAATAAACACCAAGGTGAAATGGACAACATTGAAACAACTAAACCCATCACAACCCGGCTTAGACACACTATGATTTCAGGGTGGATGACTTGGCACGTAAAAACCTAGCTACTATTCACTGATCACATTGGTCAATGGACACGCTCAAACTCGCGGGAATCGTGGAGCCACGTCCTGCATTAATGTCAACCTACAACCAAGATTATATCGTAACATGCATATATATGATATAATAGCACACCGTGAAGAGGAGATCTTAGAATTGTAGGCCACAAGCCGCAGCGGATACAATCCTGGCCCCTTCACCAACAATACAAACTCTAACCTACGAGTCTAATATTATCAATAATATAATAAAAAACATAAGCATCATTAATTACACATCTGCTAAGCTAACTAAAACATGCCATAATGATAACATCAGAGTAAAATTCCATCACAACAAAATATAACATACGCATCACTTAATAGTTGTGATCAAATAGAGCTAAGTACCATAGTCAAGGTGCTAATAGAAATAAAGCATACATAGAAGAACACTGTTCGATCAAAAAAAGAAAAATGGAGGGGTGTTAAAATATGTAACATTTTATAATCTCAAACTAAAATCTGATCAATATTCCAAGCTGACTATAACCAAACTGTAAAACATATCAATCACTGGAATATGCCAAATGCAAGTGATGTTTCCAAGATAGATCAAAATAGATATATAAACTCATGCAAGAAGAACTGAACTAAAAGATCACCATGTGCACAACTTGATACCTCAACTTTGGTGTTATGACATTAATGCCAAATAATACTGAGGGACAACAAACTCCCCCTTTGGCATTGATTTCAAACACAAAAGTTAATCAATAATATCATAGATGCAATATTCTTGTCCTGAACATGATGATTGCATGAAGTACATATCCATCTTGTCACATATCAAAGAAACCATCAGAAACAACTAAGAAACTGCATAATCAAAGCATATCACTGCCATAACATAATCTGAATTGAACATTGCAAAATAAACCCCCAAATTCTCCCCCTTTTGACACAATTCCAAAGGAAAAGAAACTGAACCAAACAAAAACGTGCTCATAATGCCAAATAAATATTGAGGGATAAAAGAATATGCATGAACTTCTCCCCCTATCTAAATGCACAAGGGAAACAACTGAAATCACTATTAGATTCCTTAATCACTATCCACATGTACTTATTATTACTACCCAATGAAATGTCAAACCAACAGACATACTAATGAAATCAATAAACCTGCATCATATAAATACTACACTGACAAGATATCACCTGTATCACAGATGTCATCACTTGTACTCACCTGTACCAAGTAAGAGCAAAGCAAGAATATCACTAATTCAAGTGTATTGTACAAAGAGCAAGTATGAATACAAGAAGGTCAAGCATCCATCAAATATGTGATTATCTAAACATTTGCTAATCACTACACTAAAAGTGGCACTCCCCGGGTTTGGTACAAGTAAAACCAAAAATCATTGAGAAACTCCTATCATCCATCCTTTTGAAACTCCAAATGTCCACAAGGATTAGAAAAAACAAAGAAAACTAAAACCAAGAATCTTTCAAAGGTAAGACATTAAAATATCATGCAATCCTTTCCACCTAAAGCCACTTGTTACTATGTCAAACTCCGCCATATAAACCTCAACCAAATATCACTATACATGAAACATTTCCAGCCAAAGCATATACCATTATATCTTGGGAAGTAATCAGACAATCAATCGCGGAAATGGATAAACCCTTGGCAAAAATACATGTCACTGTTAACCCTTCTAGTACTGTTATCATATGAAAAAGATATAACCATTGTAAAATTTTCCAAAAAAAACTTTGACAAAAGTACAAGATCATCTTAATTGTATCAAGTGTTGAATGCATGTATACCAATTATAAGTACCTGTCAATCTATAGTGTTAGGAATATACACATGCTAAAATATAACTGTCAAGGCAACACAAGAATTGGATTATCATTGCAATGTGCATTGATATGACTGCCATCATCAACTCATTATGCCATTATTCAAGACAAATACCACAGTCAAGAATTTTATTCACTACACTTGCAACATGAGCCCTACAAATCACAGTCAAGAATGTAAATGTTGTCCAAATAAATCACATGTGTAAGCATGAAAAACCAAAGAGTAACCACTATGTAAGATGCACTTTTATTCCTGACTATACATTCCTTTGCTATTACCATTTCCATGATAGTGTCTTTTTGGCTATCTTGTATGATAGTTGTTTGATAACTGCGCTTCACAATTACCTTGTAAGAGATTGTCAACTACCTCTATTGTTATCGATGGTTATACAATGCTTGATTTTATCACTTACTAATGTCTAGCTTTATACCCACTGTTACACACACTACCACTCTCAAAACATCATTGAAAAAGCAATATTATCACCATACACATAGCCAACACTATCATAAATCTTAGCACAATTATTTCAACAGACCTTTCTTGAATCATAGAAAATTGTAGAAGATAGAAAAACTAATATAACAACAAATTTTACAACCTTCTTTGTTGTTATCAGTGGGGTTTAAGTTATAATGCACTCATCAACTCCCCATGTCTTTATTCTTCCTTTTAAATACTTAGTAATGATTCTTGTGCAACATGCACAAGATTTAGTCCTTCCTCTTCTTTTCCTTGCTTTCTTCTCCAGACTTGAATAGGTTTCTTCTTTTGCTTGTTTGACATATTTTCCTTCTTAATGTGATTAGGTGGTTTAACAGTTCTATAGTAATGTGTTGTATGTCCAAGATTATAGAATCTATAGCATAAAACCTTATAACTAACAGGAGGAACAAAATTATATTCTCTTGGAAACCAAAAAGAACTTCTTTGATCATATCTTTCATGCATCCAACAATTTCTTTCTATATGACCAACTTGGTTACACTTGTAACATACCACATTGTAACTCTTATTTTTCATACTATAAGGACTATTATTCTTATGCCATTTAGAATCATTTCTACCATAAGTCCTACAATCTCTTTCTCTATGACCATATTTATGACACGAATAACAATAACCATGAAATTCAGAGTAATTGTACCTCATTGAATGATTCTGTCTGATAGGTGGAGGCTGTGAGATTTTATTTGTTCTTCTTCCAACATCAACTTTTTTCTCTTCTAATTTCTTATTGACATCACTTTTTGAAGTTACAAAAGTATAACTTAAGTCTATTTTCTTTCTTGGAGTATTTCTGACCTTAAAACTCTTTCCTTTGTCATTTGTAGATGCAAAAACTATTACAGTTTTTTACTCTTTTCC
The DNA here is from genome assembly GCA_007258455.2 of Sequoia sempervirens. Classification (NCBI taxonomy): domain Eukaryota; kingdom Viridiplantae; phylum Streptophyta; class Pinopsida; order Cupressales; family Cupressaceae; genus Sequoia; species Sequoia sempervirens. Next base: position 249 of record VDFB02169549.1, on the reverse strand, counting down.
ACTTGAAGAGACCTTTTTTCCTATTTCATATCCTAGACTAGTATGATCACTGGAATGTTTTTTCTTATCATCCAGTGCATTAATACTTTTCTCAAACTTCTTATACTTTTCTAACTGAATCTTATGATCTTCAAGATCTTTCTTTAAAGAAACAACCTCTCCTTCAAGCTTATGACACTCAGTTTTTTTGGCATCCAAATTATATTTTGTAACTTCCACTATCCTCTTTGTCTCCTCAATCTCTGTTTT
>VDFB02169548.1:0-24293 GCA_007258455.2 Sequoia sempervirens | reverse complement strand
TGCAAGACAACCTAGATCGTCTGTTTTTGAAAATTTTGAATTTTGCCTAAAAAAGCAGCAAACCCTAATTTCTTCAAATTTTCACCAAAAAAGTTGGCACCTAGGTTTTGTTCAGAATATGATTAGAAATAGACCCAGTTGATTAGATTTGCAAAAACTTAATGGATGATCTAAAAGCAAACTCAACCCTAGGATTTAAATTTTTTTGAAAAGCCGGGTGATATGGTTTTCAGAAGACCGTGATTTGAGAGGACCCGTGATGTGGTTGGAAAACCTAATGCAATCGAGGATTTCACTCCACATGCAAAATGAAAGCAGCTTTATACAAATCCTTGATGAAGTTCTTTTCCTGAAATTCTTCGTGAAGAACTATGCAAAGACCCGTGATGATTGAAAATGGAAACCTTGGCTCTCCTTGAAAAACTTGATCTTCTGGATGAAAAGGCATGAAAAAGCAAGGGTTTAAGTTGCTGGTCTGAAAAATCTGATGAAAAACCAGCAAACATGGATTCTTGGATCATAAAAATTCTTCAAACTTGCTGCTCCAACTTTCTCCTCTGAATGCTACCTGCAAAAATAATAAAAATAACATGAAAGAGAGGTGTTAAATAGACTTAGGGTTTTGTTTTTACTTTGCTTTCTTTTGCTTTTATTTCCAAAACCCTAAAATCTCAGTTCCTTGAACTTGGACGCCATCTTCCTTCTTACAATTTTGAAAACTTTGAAAATCTTGAAAATTTTCTTAGGCATGAGAAGATGGGTGCCCTTCTTCACCAGGGGCGCCCACTTTAAGCAGTGTTAGTCAAATTTTTGATATTTTCAACTTTTCACCATTTTGACCCCCTTCTTCGCCTTCGATTTCCGGTTTGCAGATTGATCTAATGGGCGAGCTGAAGGTTTCATCACGGAGCTGGACTGATTCTGAGAAGATTGTTCTGGAGGCGTTCCTGGCTAAAATCTTTATTTTGGCCTTCAAATTCATAGGTGCCTTTTCCTTCCAAGGGTGTCCATTTTACCCATTGTTAGCCATTTTCATGATCTTCAATTTCTTCATTAACTCTTCTTTCTAGCGATGATCTCGTTGAATCTGGAGCTCCAGATGTTGGATTGTTTGCTTATTGTGCTCATCGCGAAGCTGACGAGATATGAGGAGGGGTCTTCTAAGATGAACTCTGTCAAAAAGTGAATTTTAATCCCTCAAAAGCTTGGGCACCCATCTTGGCTGGGGCGCCCATGTTCACCAGACTTAGTTTATTTTTCACAATTTTTTGTGTTTGCTTCTGAACTTTGAAATTTAGCTCTTGCCAGACCCTATGTTCAGTGCTTCATATCTGGCGACTGCGACCTCCAATCGACATGCTGGATATCTCGTTGGAGAGTTGGATCGACTGCGAAGAGATCATATTAGAGCTTCGTTTTCGGATTCATCTGTTTAGTCCCTTGAAAACTTGGGCGCCCTTCTTCACCTGGGGCGTTCAAACCTTCCAGACTTAGTCAAATTTCATTTGATTTTCTTCAGAGTTTGAAACCTTGATTCTGTAACTTTGACTTCGGTCTAAATTTTCCGGAAGACGACCAGTCGAATGATCTGACGGAGACAGGCGTGTCGAAGCCGATTGATCACTAAAGAGATCGAACATATTTTCAAACCCTAACTGCTGAGTTAGGTGCCTCAAAAAGTTGGGCGCCCTTCTTCACCAGGGGCACCCAAAGTCTCCATACTTAGACAAATTTTGATATTTCTTATTTTCTCCACTCTAACTTCTGTGTGAAACCTCCTCGTTCAGCTTCGAATCCCAGATGACTGGGTAATCTGATGACTGCACCGTCGGACTCGTCGCGAAGCTGACAGAGAAATGAGCAATTTTGACTGGAGGAGTAAACCCTAATTCCACCTTTTAATGCCCTAAAAAGATGGGCGCCTTTTCCTTCTTGGGGCGCCCAAACTTGGCAGTGTTAGAAGATTTTCATCATTTTTTACTTTTCTCTTCGTTCTTTGTGCAAGCTCATGAACTCACCTTCTCAGAATGCTTTGAATGTTGAATCTGACGCCTAGCAGTTGACTGACCTCCATTAATGACTTCGGAGCTCCTGATGTGCTTCTGAAAAAGCATAATAGACCCAATAGGGAAAAACTGGTTATTTTGAGATTCTGACTGCACCAGCCTGATGTCGACGTATTTTCAGCCAATCAAAATCAGTTTGGACCCTGACGGACCAACTTTCTATTTTTAGAAATTTTGCTAGTATCCATTTCAAAGAAACCCAAACGTTACTATTTTAGAAAATTTCTAAAAATAGCAGTTTTCCTAAAATTTAGGGATGAAAAACTGAAATTTGGGTTTTGTAGATTAAGTCGCTCTTAGCGGACCCAGATTGTCGATTTTGACAATTTTGCGTTTTAACCCCTCATGCAAGACATGCACACCCAAATTTTGACCTTTTTGATGATTTAACAAGACTTTACTCATTTCCTCAAAATATCTAAGTGTAACAAAATTTTAATTTTGGGGTACAACATACTGAAATTTCTTTTCGTTTGTATCTGCTTTCTCTTCATCTGAAATGAAGGATTCTAACACTTTAGGATGCTCTAAAAATCTTGTTAAACTCTTATCGTATTTTTGGAAGTTTTGCATCAACTCAATCAAAAGTTCCTACATGGATTTCATAGTCCTCGTTGAAACACCCAACATACTACTGCAACTAAAAAATGAGTGCTAGTCACTAACCAAAAACAAACCCAAAAATGATTTTTTCCCAACTTCTTGATTTCAAAAATGCAAGCAAATAGCTAGAAACCACTATTCTGATCAGAAATTTCTGCTATTAAGATTTGGTGATAAAAACCACCGACTGGAAGAATCTCTTGCTCTGATACCACTGAAATATCCCACCCTAAATTTGTATGCAATTTTTTTTCAATTTAACCAATGGGTGTGCACTAACATTTCGTCAAACAGTTATCACGGCATTGTTCTGAACTTATTTTCAGTTTTGTTTCCAAGAGTGTGATAAATGTTTATGCAATATTTTCAAGATATAATCTTTCCCACAGTTTTTCATTTCAGAATAAGAGATATTTGCAAGTTGGAACAGATAAATGAATTTCATACCAAAAAATGTAGCCGATATAATCTTCAGGGAAATAACATCTGGTAACATTAATTAGAAATTGATAGACCATTACATAAAGAAAATATTGCTGACCTGTAACATTAACTGTATGTCTCCCATAGTGGCATAATATTCTTTATAAAAATTTGAGCAGCTTTAACACTTCCTAAAGATCTTCAACAGCCCCCAAGAAATATACAGAGGTAGACTTAATAAGGCGGTTGGATTCTACAGGTGTTAACTCTTTGTCTTTGGCAACCCCACTCCTGAATTTTATGCTCCTTGTGATAAGCACTGGAAACAAGTCTAAATAAGCCACATCACTTCCCTTAAAGGTTGTGCCATCTTCAAGACTAATTTACTTCATAAATCAATATTAAATGTACGACAACGTGTATGCCAGAATTTAGCGGACTGTGCAAGGAATATATATAGCAATTTATAATCTTTGATGAACCACAGATAGGAGGCACGACTGAGCTTTGACCCATTTACCTTTACCATCCACCACATCACACCTTTCCTTTGACCCGATTGCTTCCCTTGTTTTTAACCTGCCCCATTTTGAGATTAGCTGCTATTTTAAATCTGGGGATGGCATATTATCCAGCAAATTGTCATACTTATTCACCACGTCAGCCCCTTAACTAAAGTGACTTAATTTGGAATGGTCTGCATTTGAAACCTACAAAGCTTCTCTAATTTTATGCCACGACGGACCTCTCCTATTTCCCATGCAAATATCAACAAACCAATATTATCAAGACTCTTCTAAGACCCATAGCCAAAACTAATGGTCTTTAAAGCCCACAAATATTCACCAGGCAGCCATATAGGTGCGCCATTAAATATTAATTAATGCCCTCTATTCTGAAAATTAAAGAAACTGGAAATTAATAAAATATTATTTATTCACCCTCAATTTTGTAAACCTAGAGTTCTCCAAAAATACTTGAACTCTGAAATCACTCCAAATCACCAAAATTTGTCTTCGTAGAATACTTCCCAAATTTTGAACAACCCTAACTATATTATGAAGCACTGCAAGAATTTTGAATTGAATTCACCTGCAATTGGCTTTGGGTTTTCATCCAATCCTAAGAACCCGAGGGTTTCCGTCCTCAAGCTCCTGAAAGCCAAGCTCTCCAAAAAACATATAAAACCAAGCATAATCTAAAAATGAGCTTCCCAAAACCTTTTATTCATCTTTTTGTAACTGCTCCAACATTCTTGAAAACCCATATTACTTTTTTATTTTAACTCCATATTTCACCCAAAAAGTGACTTTAATAAAATATTTAACTTTTCTGGCTAAAGTCATTTTTACAAAATAACTAAAATAATTAATTTAAGTTGCCTTTTACTTTAGCTTTTTCGACAACTTAATTAATTATTTAATTATTAAAATATTTCCGCACCAACAACTGAAACTGCAGAAAATATAAAAACCCAATCGAAAGCGACAACTAAAGGTGCCAAAATCCTTCGAAGCTCCACGGAACATCAGTTAACCCTGCTGACAACATTGATTATAGCAGAGAAAACCAAAACTACACTCAACACTGACCTTATCCAAAATGGGGATATTACACTCTGAGATCAAAAAGATAAATCTAGATTGTTTTTAATATTTTGTTTGTACACAAAACCTCTAGAAGATAAATAGCACAATGTGCATAAGTGGCAATCTAGTTTGTTTATTTTAAGTTTTAGAAGTAAATTAGATCACAGAGTTTTTCCTGCAAATTTGAAGAGAGGATTCCTCAAACACTATTCTAGTTTGAGTTGTCTTGGAAAGAACAAGTTAAAATACTAACACAACAAAGAAAGCTTTGAAATACATATGTGATGCAGTGGAACATAGCCTCAAATATAAGCAAATGATCAATATTTATTGACAAGATATGTGAATGCAAGCCATGCTAGTTCTTTGGATGATAGGAAATCCACTTTAGGATTTGTATTCTTTCTAGGATCTAGTTTGATATCATGGGGGAGTAAGATACTAACTATTGTTGTTCGCTCTTCCACAAAAGCAAAATATCAGAAGGCAAGTGGAGCTGTTTGTGAACCAATATGGTGACATTGCATATTGATTAGAATGGGTATACTTAAGAAAAAACCTATAGTTTAGTTTTGCAACAATTAGGGTGTGTTTAAGCTTGTTTGCAATCTAGTATTTCATGAGCACACAAAACACATTAAGGTTTGGTGCGACTACATTCAAGAACATGTTCAGAAAAATATTCAGCTCCAGCATTGTTCAACTCAAGAGCTACAAGCAAACATTTTCACCAAATCACTTGCCATAATGAAGTTTGAAGCCTTTTGACACTTCTTGACTGGTGCTCTTGAGAAAATGATGTATTGTAATTTCCCCAACCAAAAATTTTAATATAAATATTCAGATCTGTTATAAACTAGCAAACTCAACATAAAGTATGAAATAATATTCACTTCCAAACTTCAAAATAAAATCTGAAAACACCCACAATTGATTCTCAACAACTATGATGGAAAAATCAATCAATACTTGCATACAAGTCATAGAAATTTAACACAATGCTGAGACTGATATATGTTGATGAAATATACAACAAAGTGTTGGAAATTACATGAAATGTACAGAAAATCATGCAATTACAAATATAGAAATTTTTCTTGCTTGCTATAGCTTCTTTCTCCCCAAAAGCTATGTAAAAAAAACTGAAAAATGAAGCTGAAACACACACACGCTTCAACACAAAGCTGGAGCTAACTAAAATGGCTATCATGAATTGCAAAATGCTGTTATAAATCAAAAATAACAGCAATACAACTAATTTATAGTTCCACAACAAATCCTTGTTTGTTGAAGCTCATGCCTACACAAAAACTGCTAATAAACACACTAAAAATGCTGGAAAATGCAAGAAAATCCTGAAATGCAAATGCAACCTCTGTGTGAGATTGCTCTCAAGAAACCAAAGGGTTTTCACCCTTTGATTTCAGCATCCAAGGGGTTTTGTCCTCAAATGGATGAATGACACAAGTGCTCAAACAATTTTGACAGAGTTTTGGTAAAGAGAAACTGGATACTCACAATGAGCACCACAATGAGCAATTTCTTATCAATAAACAGATGGATGAAGGCCAACTTGGGTATCCAAATTCTAAAGCCCCACTCAGAATGTCCCCTTCTCATCAGTGATTAGCCTTGCAGTTCATCAGTCTATTCCGGAACCCGTAGACTGGAATGAGGTGAAATTAGGGTTTCTTGGCTTGGAGTTTGTGGCATTTCATGTTATTTACTATTTATAGTAAATGCTAGTTGTGGCAGTTGCAGTTGTCTATTCTTAGTCCTTTGCAGTTGGAGCAGTTATTGTTATTATGGTTTGGTCTTCTGAAAGCTTTATTTGGTGAAAAACATTTAATTAAAGGCATTATGTTTTAATTCACTGTTGACCCCCCCCCTTGGCCTAAGGAGATAACTTAAGTTGTTTTTAAAGTGGGGCCATGAAGGGTACGCCTTCATTATAAGGTTATTTATTCTTTATTCAAATATTTCCTCAACTTGAAATTGGACGCCACTTTTATAAAAGTTACTTTTTGAATAAAGTGAATTTCTTATGAGGCTTTTGGGACGCCACCTTGAGAAGTTGAATGGTTTTGGGAAATTGAAGGGTCTCCTGTGTCTTTTGGTCTGCTTCTCAGGCATTTGAAGAGTTTGTGAGCTCTTATTTATTGAAGGTCTTTGCTCCAGCATTTCATCCATGAAAATTATGCTAAAGTTATGCTGTCGAAATGACAATTGACATATTGCTTCGAGGATGTCTACCTCCTAGCCTTTCATCCAATTTCGTGTTTGCAATATAACACCTAGTTGGCTACATTGCTGCTTCTCAACATCAGACTAGCAGATTGAGCATCAAAGATTGAAGAATTTTGGAGTATTTTTACAGTTTTGAATTTCCTGGTTTTGCTACAGCTGAAGCTGATTTTTGTTCATATCTTCTGGAGTGAATTTTATTTTGTTCTGGGTACTTTGGCAATCCATTTGTTGACTTAAGGCGCCACTTTCCTCAAAGAATTGGAATTTAATTCCAAGTATTCATTTTTATCTTGCAAAGTCGATTTTTCAAGGAGGCCGTACATTTCAGTTTGCATTGGGAATTGTGCCAGAAAATAAAGGACGTGATTTGCTGCTGTTTCTTCCTCCTGGTTTGGTTGCCTACCTTCTGAGAGACCTTTGCAACAGATTTCAATCAATTCGGAGGTGAAATGAGTGAGTTATGAGTATTTTACTGATTTCCAATTTGCTGTTATAAATTTCCAGAACTCAGGAATTTGCATCAGATTCGTAAATTTCCTGTTTTAATCATATTTCTGTCATTGGAAAACAAAGAACATTATTGGAGTTCATTCTTATCTTCTTATCTCAATTCTCTATCAATGTAATTCATGTTTTTGCAGTTCTTTTGAAATTGTAAGGTTCTGATTAGTAGTACTAATCTAACCCATTATTATTGCTGCAATTACTTGATTAAATTCTCATTAAATTACCCCTGGATGGTTTACCGCCAGTGTGGATAAATTGTTTGTAACTCACTTATACCCACTTTCATAGTGGTGAATCCCCACAGCTCTGTGGATGCCTGCCGCAGCGGACGAATTGTTTTTATTGTAATCTTTTCCCCCCCACTGTTTGGTGGTAGTGTGGAACTGTTTCTCATGGCTGGTTATCCGCCTATCATTTCTTAATTTCAATTTTTAACACTCCGTCATATGTTAGCACCTCGCCCTCAGTGGGATCTTGAGTGCACATCCTTGACGTTGAGTAGTTTTCATTCCAAGTTCAGTTTTCAGTTTGATGCTAACGCTAACTCAGTTGACTAGTGCGGTTATGTGTGTCAAATTCATCAAAAAATTGGTTAGCATATTTCACACTCCTAGAAAATAAAATAAAATAATATTTTCAATAACTTCCCAAGTACCAACAATAATGCTCACCTTTCATGACCGTTACAAGATTCTTCACTAAAATTAGTCAATAACTTCCCATCGAGTTGTCATAAAAACTATCAAAGAATCTAATAATAATGGGCTGTCACATGATTTTGGAGGTTACAAATCCCATCATAAGAAATCCCACACCTCATTTTGAGATGCCAACACCAACAATTAATAAAATATATTTAATATTCAATTTGGCCCCAAACATATAAAATAAAATTTTTGAGGGTCTAAAATAATAAAATTATTTCCCTTTCTCCTTCTCTAAGCCCAAAGAAAATATTGTAATGGACACTTTGTCCACAAAATAAAATTAATTGAAAATGGGACATGAAATGTATTTAGGGGGCATTGTTAAAATAAATTATTAAATCATGTATATAGGCAATATTGAACAAGAATAATTAATTGTTATCAGTGTTTAATACATTTATCAATTATTTTTTGGTTGTTGGTTAGTTGGTCAGTTTCTTAATGGACTTTTTCATGTATAAATCTTCCTCAAATCAATAATAACATTACTCTTTGTGCACCCGTTTGCAATTATATCACTTTTTTAGTATGCCAATTTTTGGTTTGAGTCCAAGTTTTTGAACTGTGATTAAAAACCTAGTTAAGCCTTATCCCTTGGTTACTAAGCAAATTCATGTAACTTCATGCATAGGTGAATATAGTGGTCTGTAGAATATCTACATAAGTTCACCTGATGGTTGTGGTGTGCATACTACCATACATAGTATATACTATAGAGGATTTATGTTAAAATTCTAAGCAGCTGTTTCCAATCATATTATGTGCAATTGTTTGATCTGCAGTAGTTATTTCACAAAGATAATCCACTTCCTTGCTGCTCTAATAAAAATTATTTATTACAAAGCTTCTTAAATTTCTTATAGAAACTTACAAAGTTTGTCATATGTATCATGATCATCAACTCCAATGCGACATTTTACACTAACAGGAACATCAGAATTCGAAGAGATTGCTGCCATTGCTTCTCCTACTAGCTGTCTTAAAGAAACAAAAGGAATGTCAATGGTCTATTTATAGTATATATTAATTCAGCAAATTATAATACTTAGAAAAGTAGGTGTCAACACAATGGTAATTTTCTGGCATAGTCAATCATCTTAAATTCAATGCCTTAGGGTTAAGCATGAGTTGGGCACCAAAGCATCCATGACCAGCTACTTTTTCACTGGGACAGCCACAGCTGGTAACCATTAAGAAAGAGAAATCAGTAATAAGGTAAATTCAAATGCCTTAGAAGAATCATTCCAACATAATCTTGATAAAGAAAAGTATAAAAAGCCCACTTCAGATTGATTTCATCATAGCCATAAGTATTTGCAAGTTCAACTGCTTTTGCCAGGTTTGCCACATTGCTCCCTCCAATTTGAAGAACTATAGGATGCTGTGTCTCAGGAAATTCCAAAAATCTATCCTGAGCAAGAAGGAAATGGATCAATGACAAATAAAAACAAAGTAGGAATATAACATTGAAGGAGAAAATATTATTCCATCCTTAAAATATCATAGACTGAGATACAACATCAGTTTTTCAGCAAACATTAACAGAATCTCAGTCAAATATATAATCCATCTTTGTTTTGGAATAGTGGCAAAATAATAAGAAATGTCAAACTTGGTGAAAATAACAAATTTATGTTCTTGGTGGCAAAATAGACTATTAAAATAACTGCATTGTTTTTGTTTACTCGTATCAACTCTCTTACCTTAACTTTAGGAAGTTAATGATCAAATGTTTCTTGCCTCAGGCATCTTGAACACATCGGGCTTAGTAGAGAGTGGAGTACGTGGTGAGAGTGGAGTGATGGTGAGTTTTTATAAATGTTTGTGTGTTTTTGTTGATTGCTGTAAAGAGTTTCTAAAAACAGAGAAAATAAATAAAAATATTGAAGAATGATGACAATCCTATCTTCCATTATGCAACCCTTAACATTTAGATGGGTCAAGTTCCCCAACTTCACCATTAGTTCTCTAAAGAATGAAGATTTGTTCAGAAATAATGTTGTACCCAAATTTAAATTTTTTGCTTCATTAAGGCATTTTGTAAAAATGGTCAAAGTCTTGTAAAACTTGACAAAAAGGTCAGAAAATGGAAATTTGCACGTCACGCATGTTGGTCAAAAACTCAAAATTTTCAAAACCTAACGATCTAGGTCTCTTCGGAGTGACATTGTTTTCAAAACCCAAATCTCAGTTTTTTGTCCCTACTTTTTAGGAAATTTTCTAAAAATAGACTTTTTTGGGGTTTATTTGAGTTTCTTCTCAAATGGATACTGGCAAAATTTTCTAAAAATAGTAAGTTTCTAAAAATAGAATTTTTGTTTCCAGGGCTTAAACTGATTTTGATTGGTTGAGAATACTTCCTGATCAAGCTGGTCTAGTCAAAATCGTCAAAAAATCAGTATTTCTCTGGTGGGTCTATTTTGCTTTTTTCCAAAGTTAAAACAAGAGCTCTGAGGTCATTAATGGAGGATGGTCAACTGCCAGGTGTCAGATTCAAGGTCTCAAACACTGCACAGATCGAGAAACGGAAAAAGATGCTCGAGGAACAAAGAACGGAGGGGAATCTGAAAATCTTGAAAATTGTGAAAATGTGTATAACACTGAAGATGCTAGGCGCCCCTGTCCAGTCAAGGCGCCTAGCTATTCATGCCTTAGCATATTTTTCAGTCTCCAACATTCAATGCACAAGCAGCTACTGAGCACGTAGCGAAGAATGAAGAGATAGCAAAAAGTTGAAAAACTAAAATAAAAACTAAACTCTGGCAAATAAAGGTGCCCCAGCTAGTTAGGGGCGCCCAACATTTAAGGCAATCAGAAGTTGGAGTAGGGGTTTGTGACCTCTGAGATATCTTTCTCAGAATTCTTTTGGCTCCACAGTGAATCCATTAGTCGGGTCACTGGATCAATCAAACAACCAAAATCATGGATCGAACAAAGATGTTTCATAAAAGGAGCAAAATGAAAATCATGAAAAACCTCAAAAATATTCTAACTCTGGGATCCTTGGGCACCCCGGCTAGCCAAGGGTGCCTAGGGTTTTGGGAGGCCTAATTCAGTTTCTAGGGTTTGGCAAATTAGTACTCTTTTTCATAACTCCTTGGGCTTTCTAGTGGATATCTCAGCTAGACCATCAGATTCATCAATTGCCAGATATTGCAGATCATATGAAGACGAAGGCAGGAGGAACAAAAAACGACAAACTAGAAAGTTGAAAAGTTTTGAAAAATGGTTAACTTTGGCAAAGTTAAGTTGATGCGTTTTGTGACACAACAAACATTCTAGAATAAAGTGTCAAAGACGCTCCATCCCTCTTGAAAAACTACCTCGTATGCTAAGATTGCAAGAAAGATCATACGGCAATTCCAATGTTTCAGATAGGTGTGGATGAGCTCTGTGGTTTGATGTGATTATGCTGGTAACACAAAGGGACTTACGCTAGGCTTGTTCAATTCACAATGAAGGTCTAGACAATGAAGCTCTATTGTTTGGGTCATGGATCAAACAAACTAAAAAAGGAGATAAAGGTTAGAATTTCTAGTCTACTTCCTAAGAATTCAAGAGACGGTATTGACTTGGTGGAACCAATAACCACGCTTTGCTTCGCCACGCTCAACGACAACTACACAAAGGGGTGCAATCTTCAAGGGAATGTGCTTATGATTTTCACGTCATGAATAACTACCATCAAATTGAACAATATTTATCCGGACTGAAGTTAAGCACCCACAATAAAGCTCGAGCTAACTTTACGCATTGAATGAAAATCATCCATTCAAAGAAATATGAAAAAAGTTTCACCATAATCAACACTTATCAAATCTTGCATTCATCTAACATACATGAAATAAAATCTAAACTATGATGAGGATAAGAACCATGACAACTCCAAAATAAGATAAGTAATCACCATCAAAACAATGCATGCATTACTTATTACTTTGGCAGTCTTACAACAATTGCTTATCTCAACATGTTTTGCAACATGCTCCCATGCTTTACAAATGAGGGGGTGAGCTCAATTTATAGGCTCCCCAATTACAATTCAATGGCCAAGATTGATTCAAGATCAACGGCCGAGATTACAAATAAACCCTAATTAGGGTTTGCTACCCCTTCACCAATGAGAAAATTACATTCGAGGACACTTGTCCTTTTTGCCAAATATAAATCAACAATAAAATAGAAAGTTGTTGCATGTTGATTTGGAACAATTTGATTGGTTGGAAGATGACAAGGCACCACCTCAACGTGCTGGATGCCTTCCTTGGATCACTTTTCTTGTTGCCTTAGAATATTTTCCTTGCCAATGACTTTATCCTTTGTGCTTTGATCTTGGATGACTTTGGCTTCTTCTTCTCACCTCGCCTTGGAGCACCTGTTTAGACTTGAAGTTATTAAGTCTTTCTTTCCGGATTGCTTTGGAATTTCTTCAAGTGCCTTGAATTTGGAGAGGAACTCCCCTGTGCCTTCACCACAATGGAGGAAATTGGAACTTTCTCTATGAAGAATTTCCCATACTTAGCCAAATTTTGGCTATTCAATTTCATTTTGTAACACCTTCAAGATTCTGGCCATTTTTGTGCTCAAATAAACTTGCTGGTGGATTTGTCTTCAATTTTGAATTTGGCTTGTGTAAGTTGGATGTACTTGATGATGTGCCTGTTGTCTTCATGATGCCAAATTCTTGGCGGACTTCCTGTTGGTCTTGCCATGTGCAAGGGTGGACTCCCAAGTTTTCTTTCATCTCCCTTCAAGTCGGACTTTACACTTTCTTTGCCATTTTCCTTCTTGGCATGGCGGATTTCATGAAACTCTTCCATCCTCTCTCTCTTCATGTCAAGTTTTCTCTCTCCTTAGGTCGGACTTGGTGAACATTTTTCCATGGCGGACTTTGAGAGTCTTTTTCCATCTATCTTCAAGTGTTGGCGGACTTCATGTCAAATTCTCTATGTCTCTCTCTTGAGGTCGGACCTCTTATCAAGTCTTCCATATCCTTCTTTGAAATTTATTCGCCAACTTCTTCTTGATCTTTTGGCAATAGAGGCTTCAGCAACCAGGACTTGTTTATATTTGATGCACAAAGGTCTTGCTGATTTTGGTAAAGTTTAAGTGCATCATCTTTGGTTCGGTAGGATGTCCGGTTGTAAATTGGAATTCCAAAGGTTTCTTGTATGGCTTGCTCGGTCAAATATGCAAGTACCCTTCCATCAGGCGCTTCTATCTGTCTTTCCTGTGCATTATAATGCAATGCACATTCCACCATAAGTTCTGGACACTCCTTTGCTGGTGGAAATCCAGCTGCATGAACAATTCCATTGCGCATCATCCTTCTTGCAATTGGCGTAGGCAAACGTCCATCACTTCCTTACATTCTTTCCTTGAAATCATCGATGTCAACATGGCCAAGGTTGGTGTCCACAATGTGCTCCCATTTGGATTTGATCTTTGACTGCAGCTGTGCACCCTTACTGGCAAACTTCATTTTTATCCTCTTGAAAATAAATTTGCAAGAAGCAAAGAGAATATTAAAATTTAAAATTTAAGTTACTCAAAAAATATTCCAGCTAGTTGTCAAATCAAACTTCGTGAGGGATTATGCTGGAAATGAAAGAATTAACGAAGTTTGCACGCCAAAATGAAATAAAGAAAATAAATCTGCTTGGCTTCTCTGGAAAAAATAAAATGATCACGATCACAATGCTGGCTGGGACAAATTTATTTCCTTCACTTTGCTTCAAACTCTTCTCAACTCTCTTGCCTTAGACAAATTTTCTTCTCACAACTTTCCTTTCGAAAATGAATGTTGCAAAATGAGAAGTGAAATCAATTATAAAGATGAAGAATTCGACTCATTTAGCAAATCTCAATGTTTCCATTAAATCGAGTCTGAACTTGGCTTGCACTCGGCTTCTAAATGGCAATTTTTATCTTCAATGATAGTCCCCAGGAAAGTTTCCAAATCGTGCGCTAGTTCAGTGAAGTCCTTTTTGTCTTTTTCTAATTTTGATTTTTCAAAGTTTATCTCTTTGGGGTTTTGAAAAATAATAATTAAAAATAATTATTTTATGTGTCGTTTTCAACCCCTTCATTTTATGGCACTTATTTTTCATCTAAGGCAAATTTGATTTTTCAAAATTTTCTTGCCATTGCTTTAGGTGAATTTTTTCTTCCAATTTACTTTGCCATAATTTTTATCTTCCTGTTTCATTTTGCCATAATTTTCTTTCCATCCTAAGTCTCAGGCGAAAATGTTTTAGACATATAAATGTTTAGACTTAAAAAAAATATTTCTTATTTTCTCCAAGTATGGCGAATTTTCTCAAGGCAAACATATTTTGTCTTCAATGCTCACACTTAGGCAAAATTTTGATTTTCTCTTACTTCTCTAAGTATGGCGGACTTTGTTCATTGTTAAGCCATGTATTCTCTTCCAATTTTCCTTAGCCCATGCTCAAGTCATTCTATGGCGGACTTGCTTCTTGTTTAGGCCATATCATAGTGCTCTAGGCGGACTTGGCTTAATTTCTTTCCATTTTCCTTGGAGCGGACTTCACTAAATTTGAGCCATCTTATTTGTTGGGTGGACTGCCACCTTCCCATACCATCAAGGCGGACTTCACCTTCAGCCATACCCTCCATTTGTCAAAAGGCGGACTTGGCACATCTTCAGCTGTTTCCTATGTCATGCCATCCAACATTGTGCAGGTCGGACTTTCCCTTACTTCATGCCATTTCTTATTGTGTAGAGCGGACTTACCTTGACTCCATGCCATTAGCTTGTGAGCTGGGCGGACTTTGCCTACCCTTAAGCCATTTCATGTTGCTTGGCTGAAGCCTTTTGCCATTATTTTGTCTTTCTTTCTCCATGCTGGTTAAGATTTCAGTCTTCTTTTCATGCCTCCATGATTTTCAGTCATCAATTTGCCATGATTTCTCAGATTTATCCATGATTTTTTTTAGATTTCTTCATGAATTTCCCAGATTTTTCACCATTTTCTGTGATTTCTTGGACTGATTTTTCCAGATTTTTATCAATTTTCTGATTTTCACCATGAATTTCACAAATTTTCAAATTGATTTTCTGAGATTTCCATTGACTTTTCGAACTTCTGAGTGGATTTTCGAAATTCAGGACCTTTCCAAATATAGAAACCTTGACAAAAATAGAAACTTTTCCCAAAATAGCAACTTTCTAAAAATAGCCCCTAAAAAATAGGAAGTCTAACTTGAGCTAAAAATGCCAAAAATGAAGTCCCTAAAAAATAGGGGGTCCGGAAGGGCAATCCCCAAAAAGTAGGAGATGTCAGAATTGACCAAAGCGACAATGATCCTCGTCCTCGGGCCTCTAAGCACAATGATCAGAAACCAAATTCCTCACTTGACTGGTGACCACTCAAAAACTCTAACCTCATTTAGATTGGTGATTAGCGGATTTAAGCGCCGGGCAAAAAAGAAAAAAGCAAAAACAAAGGGTCCCCATTTGCAATGGGCGATGTGAAAAGTCTATGACGCTTGTATGAGGCACCCAAGATTTTGAGCACTCAAAAGCTGTATTTAGGGTTTGTAGCCTCCGAGAGATTCTTCTCAGATTTGATCATGCTCTACAATGAGTTCGTCAACTAGTTCACAGGATTCATCAGATGTTCGGAATCGAAGATCAAATGGAGGCATTTTATCAAGGAAAAGTTGAAAATCTTCAAAAAATGGCCAACTCTAGAGGAGCTAGGTGCCCCTGTCTAGTCAGCACTCCCAAGAATTCATGCCTAAGCCATTTTTCAGTTTCTGTCATTCGTCGTTTAAAAAAGTGTATATGTACAACGTTTTTGTTTCTGGATTGACTTCAAAGTTTTAAAGCTTGGGGAATAAAGCACTTTTTCATCTCAAACTTCATTTAAGAAGGATTTTGGCATTTATTCTTCATATTTTGCAGATTGGCATCTAGAGGAAGAAAAGTATCTTTTTCTTTTCATCAAGATTTGGAGGCTCAATTGGAGTGCCTTTTTAGTGTTCTTAATGGATTCAGGATTGGGAAGCATAGAGGCACGCTTTTTCATGGTCCGATCTTCTAGGGCATCGCATTTCAGAAACAGGTGATCAGCTTTTCAGTTTTCATCGATCTAGGTCCATCTAATTTTTGCTCCTCTTGAAGATTGAGAAATTTATATTTCCAAAAATTTGCTTTTTTAGGGTTTTTTCAAGAAACCCTTAACTTTTCAAAATTTAACAAGCTAGGTCTCTTCAAGACATGCTTGTCTATAAAGCCTAGGTCTCAGCTTTTTTCGAGAATCCGCTTTTCCGAGAAAAATCAGCAACTTGTTTTCAGCAGTTTGCACAAAACTTTTCCAAACATAGGCATGTTCACAATCAAAATTCAAGTTTTCAAACATGCAATATTCTCCAATAGAAATCGGCATTCAAGGAGGCAGTTACCAACTTGGCGTATATGGTTTTCCAAATTAGCCATGAATGAGTTATCTTTTCGGGACAGCAAAGATTTCCAAAGATAGAATTAAAGCAGCAGTTAACTCGATGCCTTTTCTGAGTTTTCTTGCTATTCTTATCTCACGCTTATCTATTCTTTGAGAAATAGGAAAAATCAAGTTGTAATAGTTGGAACTTTCCCTTTTTTTTGCTTTCAACAGGTTGTTAGTTGTCATGTTTTAGTTTTAGAAATAAAGCTTGCATGTTGGCAAGTCTAGTTGTAAAAGCAAGGAGATTTTAGGGTTCCCTACTCCTCGCTTGTGTATAAATAAGGGTTTGCCCATTTTTCTTTAACCGTTATTGTGATAGCAAATTGCTGAGCCTACCTTTCCTGCAAGTTGTTATTCAATGTTTGTTCACTTAGTGTAAGAGCAAGCTTGCATGCCTGCCTTTTGCTGCAAGTTGTTGTTCAATTTATGTGTAATTTGTGTCAAGTGTATTCTGGTTTGATCGCAAAACTGTAAGCCTGTTATTGCTACAATCCTGTTGTCCCAGAAGTGTAATCGTTATTTGAAATTTGAGAAAGGAAATCATATGCTTGCTTTGCTGCTTTGATCTACTACCTCGGGTTTTGTTTTATGTGTTCTGCTTATATTATCTTTATTTCATCTTGCATCAAAAAGTACAATGAGTCTTCAAGTGTGCGTTGGAAGAGAGTTTGTTTAAGTATCTGTGTTGAATCATTCCTTGTTTACTTTTAACTCTCAAGCTCTGAGTTTACTTGAGTTGTTAGAAGCGTCATTAGTGTAGGCCTAGTTGTAATTGAAATTCTAGAAAAGAGAAAACCTCAGCTACGACGCTAGAGTTTTATAACCTTGTGCTTTAGTTGAGAACAAAAAGATTGGCAAATAGTTTAGTTTACGTTCTTTAAGCATCATCAGCAAAGAGGGAGCTTCCCCTCCTAATTTGAAGAGAAATTTACCTGTGCATAGCTATCCGTTTCTAATCCGCATTCCAGAGATGTAAATTGAAACTCCAACAAATAACAAGGGTGTGGTGTCGAAGAAAATATAGGAATTGTGGGGAAAACTTATATTTATAATAGTGTAGTATATCTTTATTAATTAGTTTAACAATTATAAATATTAATTAGTTTAATTAATAAATACATATTAATGTTGTTTATGGGATGGTGCGATGGTTAAATCATGGTATTGCTGTTGTAGTTACCAAGGTTCAAACCTTTGTTGGGCCATTACAATTGTGAGCATTGTGCCTTCACTAATCCATTGTGCTAGCAGGTTTGCACCTTTGCGTTGAACTTGTTGGTATTCATGTTGGTGACTTTGTGCTCCAAACCCTCATTGGGCTAGTGTGCTCACAAGCTTTGTGCCTTTACCAGGCTACTAAGCTCATGGATTTGGACTATTCATGTTAACATAATACATTCATGCCAAGGATAAAGTCCCCCATTTGTGGCTTCATCGGCTTGGGCCAAACTAAAAATTGCCATGTTATCAATCAAAAAACAATATACGCGCGCGCACACACACACACGTGTATGTATGCATATACAGATATTGTTACATATGTATAGATATATACATATATTATTATATTTATCTACGTATATCTATTTGTATTATAAAAAGCATATATGCATAGATACACACACACACATCTGTGTGTATCTCTATATGTACATATATAATTGTATGGGAATAAAATAACGCAAGAACTAAAAGCATAATTATCATGTTCCCTTTTCAAAGCAAAAGGAATTAATCGACAACCCATAGCCTATTCTTTTTTCCCATAGGCTAAGGGATGAAATAAAAATAATAATAATATTTTAAGTAGGCCCATTCAATTTATTTTCAAAAAGGCAACTTAAATATTATTATAGTGCCTATCTAATGTTTAAAGACACTTAATTTAATATGTAGTTTAAACAGTTTTGTTTTTGTAATTTAAATAGTATTTTAAGTACTTGGAGGGAAAAAGTTAGTTCAAATAGAGGGCCAAAAAGGCAACTATAGGAGAAAGGCATTGTTCAAAGTAAATTATCCATATTTGACATTTCATTTTCCTTCCAATTTAGAGTTTGAAGCATTCAAGGATGAAGACCCTTTGTGTGGGAGATCCAGAGGATGAAAACCCTTTTGGTTTCCATATTTGGATTTGCAAATGAAAACACTTTTGTCCAATCGAAGTGATTCTATCCAGGAATCACTTTTGGGCTGAAAGATTGAAGCAATTTTCAATTTGCTAGAGTGCTTCTACATTGTAAAAGGATTAGATTTGCAGACTTTTAAGGGGAATATTGTTGTATTTGTGAGAATTTTCAATCATTGATTGGTTGTTTCCAGCTTCCATACCAATACTTCTTGCCATCACTGAAGTCATATATTGCTAACTTTAAGAGTTTCAAGGGTTCAAAGTGCTATTTCAGATATATTGCTGCTGTTGGAGGATTTGAATTGTTGTTTTCTGTCATATGCTGCTGATATCTCAGCCTTAATTGTTGTCCAAGAGTTGTCATACAATAGTATGTCTCCTGTAAGTGAATTTGCTGATTGTTCATGAGATGGAATCAACAAAGTATTTTCATAATTATTTGCAGACTTATTACACGTGTTGTTTTAGGGTTTAATGTTGTTGCAAATGATTTGTTTCCAATTATTTTGAGCTACCATTATCATAGAAATCAGATCTGCTATGTATGATTGAATAATGAAGTTGTATGAGGGTTTCAGATTAAAAAAAACCTATGAATAATTCAGATCTATTATAGTTGGATATTTTGCATTTGAGTTTCCTAAAATAATATCAGCATAATGAAATGTGGGAACTGTTGTTCGTAGTTGAGTATATTGATTGATAGGGGTTCGCAAGTTTGTTATATTGCTGATCAACATTACTTTCAGTAGGATTTAACACTTATATCTAGCATTTGTTCATCATTTCTATGTGTACATAATTATCAAATTGTCTATTACCTAAGGTTGTCCAATTGGGGACACTAAAGTGGTATCAAAGCTTTGATCTTTCCAGCCTATAAGGTATTTCATGCATGCTAGTGAAAGAATCCATGACAAAAATAATACAAGCCTTGCAAAATATGAATCAAAACAAGGCTACCCATAACAGACTTATATTTCTTCAAGCAAAGTCCATACAAAGGGAAGAAAATACAGATCCTATTCAAGAGATGATATAAGGGATGCGGAAAAGTACAAACTTGAGGCCAATTGAACCCTTGAACAGTATCAAGAGATGCTTGATAGATTCAAATCCCAAGTTCCCTTTGATGAATATTTGGAGTTAATCAAATTGAGGTTTCCAAATAAAAGAGATTTATATAACTATGTCATGTCCCTGAAATTGTAACACTAAAATAGGAAGTATTGAAATGCAATTTACTAAATACCAAAAATATAAATATAAATAATTGTAATTTAAATATTATTCTAATTATAATTATCGCAGATGATATTATAATTATCAATATAAATTATTAACAATATAAAATCAATATTAAACAATTTAATTATTAACATAATTATAAGCATCATAATATAATATATAATAAACATACAATAAATTCAATTTATATTAATATAAAATATGTAATATAAAATAATATTTATAAAATACGTGAGCAAATGCCTATTAACAGCAGCGCTTGGTAAAAGTAGCGATTATGAACAAAGGCAGAAACTTTAATAAGCATAGGTTTAAAGACACAACTATGACTTAAAAAGCAGCGGCCATGTAGAAGACTTTGACTTAGTATAAGCAGCGGTGTCTTAAGTCAGAAAACAAAAGATTAACAAGGCAGGTTTGTAATAGAGGGACGTGCCCCTTTGAAAAGTTGTTGCTGTTAGAAAGGGTGTCCCTCTTTAAAGAGACAAGGATATAAAACGAAGGAATTAGGAAGAGAAGAGGTATGGTTTTTGGGAGGAAAAAAAAGGGAAATAAGAATAAGGGATCTGGGAATAAGGAAGAAGGCAGATCGACCAAGCAGAGATAACAATAGGAAATAAAGCAACAGAATATTATAGGCACATCAATCCACAAACGAATAAAGCTCAGTCTGAAATAATTATGTGAGATGATCGATTGGAAAAAGGAGATAAAAGGGATGAAGGAATAGAAAATGAATTTTGAAATATATACTTCCTGAGTGTTCAAGCAGATCAAGAGATATATGCAGATCTTAGAAATGTAAATACAGATTGGATATAAAGGGAACCAAATCAGCAAGTAAGTATAATATGGTTGTCAATATATATAATGCATGTTCATGTAAGGGTGAGTATTCTAGATTTAGAAATAATTAGTAATGATTATACATGTATAAATATATATTTGCATTGGTGTTTTATATTTGATTATGCAATAAGGATGCTTGCAGCAATTATTGAGCCTTATAAGTAATTAAGGTGCTTTAATATAAGATGGGAAAATAGATTCTTATTTGATTGATTTACACTAATGATATCTCTTGAGTGCTAAGAACAAGGAATCGATTGGGAACGGAGTAAAGAGATCTGCATAGCAATTCTAGTATTAATATGTATTATTACTCTAGACATGGATCTAGATATTGCTTATTTGATTATTACGCACTGATCTCTGTAGTATGTTCATGATTACAAGTGTTCTAAGAATAGATTTGATATTTACTTAGGAATCAATGATAAGTGCAAATGTATTGGACTGCTTAAAGATTGTCTTTTGAGTGTTTGCAAACCTACTAGGGAGGAAGGGCCTGAGAAAGGTGGTGCCTAAAAACCCCACTTAAGATCCATCCCCAGAACCCAAGGCAAGGATGGGCCATGGAGAGGTGGAAGTTCCACTTAAGGTTCTACCTAGTCCGAAGGCATGGGTGGGCCATGGAGGGGTGGAGGTCCCACTCAAGATCTGCCACAGCCATGGAGGGGTGGTAGGCCCAAAACCACTTATAAGCTCGCTGGCTTCCCCCTAGTAGGTTAAGTGTCTTCTAAGGTGATGACGTGGGTAGAGAAAGCAGGTACAAGTGTTTCCACTAAGCACACCACTCTAAGGGTGGAATTGTCTTGGTTTGGACGTTCCTACCGCTCAGGGCCAAAGGGTGGGTTGTCTTGATCAGACGCTTGTGCTCTTGGGCTTAGATGGATAGCTTCAGGCGGATCTACCCATGCCACTCCTCCTATGTCTTCATTATTGTTTTTGTGATTATGTTCATATTTGGATATCTGGATATTAATCTTAACAGACATATGTATTTGTGTGGAAATATTGTTTATATAATGAATGTAGATTTCAATCCAAGGTTACTTCAGTAGAAAGAACATTCATTTAAAAGAGAAGAAACCCTAAATCTAATCAACAAGCGAATTCTAGGGAAAAGCAAGACAAGGGACATTATAGTGGTATCAAAGCATCTTTCCTGCCATCCTGTGTGTGCTTGAGCTAGTTGCTTGCATGCTAAGCTACTTGGTTGCGTGCTTGAGCTGGTTGTCTACTTGCTTGAGCTAGTTGCTTGCATGCTTGAGCTACCTACTTGTCTACTTGAGCCGGTTGCCTACTTGTTTGAGCTGGTTGCTTGTGTGCTTGAGCTACCTACTTGCCTACTTGAGCTGGTTGCTTTTGTGCTTGAGCTACTTGCTTGTGTGCTTGAGCTACCCGCTTGCTTGTTTGAGCTATTTGTTTCCTTGGTTGAGCTACTTGCCTACTTGGTTGAGCTGCTTGGTTGTTTGCTTTAATTTTCGATTCATGTGGAGCTCATCATTGTGTCTACTTAATGCTTAAACTACGAAAATGTTAATGTTGTCTATCAAAATGCTTATGGGGATGGGAGGCACTAACAAATTAACTTATCTAAAACTGAATTATTATTAGTATTCAAATGCAATAATAAAGAGTTGTGATTATTTAAGTAAAAAGGTGTGGCTCCCTCAAATTTGTGATACACAAGAGAGCATTTTAACGGAAGAATCCAATTAAGAATAGAACCTTAGTTAACCTTGCAAGAGACTTAAATTAGGCACTCAAGAATAGGGAGGAGGTGTGAAAGGACGTGACTCCTAAAGGAAAAAGATGTTTGGAATTGTAATTGCTTGAGAACAAGCAATCTTGGGCGGGGAGGACTATCATGTCCCCGAAATTGTAACACTAAAATAGGAAGTATTGAAATGCAATTTACTAAATACCAAAAATATAACTATAAATAATTGTAATTTAAATATTATTATAATTATAATTATCGCAGATAATATTATAATTATCAATATAAATTATTAACAATATAAAATAAATATTAAACAATTTAATTATTAACATAATTATAAGCATCATAATATAATATATAATAAACATACAATAAATTCAATTTATATTAATATAAAATATGTAATATAAAATAATATTTATAAAATATGTGAGCAAATGCCTATTAACAGCAGCACTTGGTAAAAGAAGCGATTATGAACAAAGGCAGAAACTTTAATAAACATAGGTTTAAAGAAACAACTGACTTAAAAAGCAGCAGCCATGTAGAAGACTTTGACTTAGTATAAGCAGCGGTGTCTTAAGTCAGCAAACAAAAGATTAACAAGGCAGGTTTGTAATAGAGGGACGTGCCCCTTTGAAAAGTTGTTGCTGTTCGAAAGGGTGTCCCTCTTTAAAGAGACAAGGATATAAAACGAAGGAATTAGGAAGAAAAGAGGTATGGTTTTTGGGAGGAAAAAAAAGGGAAAAATAAGAATAAGGGATCTGGGAATAAGGAAGAAGGCAGATCGACCAAGCAGAGATAACAATAGGAAATAAAGTAACAGAATATTATAGGCACATCAATCCACAAACCAATAAAGATCAGTCTGAAATAATTATGTGAGATGATCGATTGGAAAAAGGAGATAAAAGGGATGAAGGGATAGAAAATGAATTTGAAATATATACTTCCTGAGTGTTCAAGCAGATCAAGAGATATATGCAGATCTTAGAAATGTACAGATTGGATATAAAGGGAACCAAATCAGCAAGTATAATATGATTGTCAATATATATATATATATATATATATATATATAGGTGATATGCATGTTCATGTAAGGGTGAGTATTCTAAGTTTAGAAATAATTAGTAATGATTATACATGTATAAATATATATTTGCATATGTGTTTTATATTTGATTATGCAATAAGGATGCTTGCAGCAATTATTGAGCCTTATAAGTAATTAAGGTGATTTAATATAAGGATAGGAAAATAAATTCTCATTTGATTGATTTACACTAATGATATCTCTTGAGTGCTAAGAATAGGGAATCGATTGGGAACGGAGTAAAGAGATCCGCATAGAAATTATAGTATTAATATGTATTATTATTGTAGACATGGATCTAGATATTGCTTATCTGATTATTATGCACTGATCTCTATAGTATGTTCAGATTATAAGTGTTATAAGAATAGATTTGATATTTACTTAGGAATAAATGATAAGTGCAAATGTATTTGACTGCTCAAAGATTGTCTTCTGAGTGTTTGCAAACCTACTAGGGAGGAAGGGCTTGAGAAAGGTGGTGCCTAAAAACCCCACTTAAGATCTGCCCCCAGAACCCAAGGCAAGGATGGGCCATGGAGGGGTGGAAGTTCCACTAAAGGTTTTGCCCAGTCCGAAGGCATGGGTGGGCCATGGAGGGTCGGGGATCCCACTCAAGATCCATTGTGGCCATGGAGG
>VDFB02169547.1:0-16243 GCA_007258455.2 Sequoia sempervirens | reverse complement strand
AATCAAACCAATATTAAACCTCTAATGTATCTTACACATAGCCCATTTTCATTTGCTATTTTAAAAACATCTATACCTCAAAACATTAAAATACCTCGATTTGAAAAATACAATGGTAAAGGAGATCCTAATAACCACATGTGTCAACTTTTACGGCATTGTGTAGCGACTTCATTTTTGAAGATGCACTCCTAGAAAAACTCTTTTTGAGATCATTGAAATTCATGTCCTTGGATTGGTTTTTTTCATTACCAATCAACTCAATTACCTCCTTCATTCAAATTCTTAGCATATTCCTCAAATATTTTCATGCAAACATTGGTCCTCAAATGACATCAACAAATTTAGTTCATTGTAAAAAAGACCTAAGGAAAAGATAACAAACTGCATAGGACAATACCAATCACTTTAATACTCACAAATCTCCTATAGTCTTCTAAATGCTAACATTCAAAAGGTGTTTATAGGAAACATACAACCTAGTATTTGAGATAATATATCATTGATGAAATATCCATCTTTTACACACTTTTGTACAATCCTTCATGATTATTAGATATTGGTTAGTCAATATGAAGCTAGACCTTCATTAACTCCTACTAGTTAATCCAAAGTCATGCCTCAAAAAAATTACCAATTAAATTTAAAAATAAAAATAAAAAATTCATTAAGATAAACACTCTTCAAACTACTAATAATAGTGAAACATGAGTCATTGTCGCAAATACAACTCCATATCAATTTAGGCCAAGAGATAGGAAATTTTCACAATGGCTTGATTATCTTCATGTGATGATGTTGTAGTTGTTAAATAAGAATATTATTCAACTCCCTTTGATTAGGCCTGTTGATACAACTAAACCTTTACCAATGAACTTTAGCACAAAATATTTTTTTCAATATCATCATACACCTAGACATGATATGAAAAGATGTATGCATCTTAAGCACCAAGTGCAAGACCTCATTGACTTTAATCAAATCTAGTTGGATGTTGTTAATGAGAAAGAAAATAAATCAATCTTGCCATCTAATCAAAACTTGCAAATATTTATAAACCTATTACTAATTAATTCAACAAAAATTGTGCAATCTTCTAATAATGAAGAAGATGATAATGATTTATCCAAATTTGCGAATATGATAAAATTTCAACCTCATAAGGGCCAATCCACTTTGCTCCCTAAGATTTCTTTTGCACATATATTGATGCATCCATAAACATACCTGATGGTCCTCTTTATATAACTAGTTGAATTAATGATAAACCCACAAGGATGATACTCATTGATCTAGTGTGTGTAGAGAATGTGTTCACAAAATAATTCTTATTTGTGCATGAAATTTGCAAGGATAATTAAGAAAAATTGAAAGCATGGTTAAAAACTCATGATGGTTCTATTTTCCCTATGATAGATTTGATAATTCTCCTAGTATAAGTTAGATCTCAAGAAATGGATGTTTCATTTACCATAGTTTCAATGTCAAACCAATTTTGTGTGAAGTTAGGCTATGCATGGCTATGATCCATGAATGTAATCCCATCAGTTATTCTCAAATGTCTTAAATTCCCATTTGAAGAAGAAATACAGACTATTTATCATAGTGGGTTTAAACCTTTGGCCTCTCGTGGAAATTTTTCACCAGATTACTTATGGCTTCAACTAGTTGAACCTTTTAAGCCCCATGAAGACCTTTTATTCATGTTGAATATCAAAATTTTAAGGCTAAGTGCATAGGCGAGTTATCCCTTAGTAATATACCACTTGAGGCTCCTCGGTCTACAGTGACTTTGATTGTTGTTCCTCCTACCCCATAAGTAGTGGATGAATCTAAGGATAAATTAGGTATTCTCCCTCAACAACCTGGCATGTATGTTGAGGTCCCACCTCTACCATCCTATAAAAGACCAAGAGATAACCATATAATTAACTTTGTTCCTTTGAAAGAAAATAAATTATTTAGACCAAAATCTAAGAACTTGGTGGCCTCGGAACCTGCAATGGTCCTTTCAATTCTTCCTCCAAAGAAAGAAAAGAGATCAATGTTGGGGAACACCTCACATACCCCTTCGCAAGTTGAAACTCGTGCAAGAAGAAATAGAAGTGAAAAAGAGTGTAAACAAAGACATTGTGCTATGGATCATCAACTTGTGGAAAAGTGTTAGCCTTAATCTAATGACCACCCATCAATCCAATCCAACTCCAATGAATTACCTCCTGCTTGTCCATCTTCGTCATTACCTGACTCTACCTTGTCACCATCACCAAACCATGAAGTCAAACCATACCTATCTCAACCTAAGTAAATAATAAAATATACTCACATAAATGATGGTTCTCAAAATCATGTTGATAGTACTAATATGTAGCCTATTGTGATACATTCAGATATTGAAGAAGGATATAAACAAGAAGAATAAATAGTAGATCATAATGAATTAGCTCTCATATTTTCTAAATTGATGAATTTAAATGGGGGAAACATGATGATCCTTCTGAAGAAAGTGATTCACCATGCATTGAAAATGGTGATACTTCTTATATCACACTTTCTATAGTCCCTTTAGCATATTATCTTCCTTCCATTTATGATGAGGAATATTGGGATGCAAACAATTTGCTTTAGTTTGGCTCACATGTGTTGTACCTTTGTGTTTTTTTATGTGTTTTCTTGC
This sequence comes from Sequoia sempervirens, assembly GCA_007258455.2. Taxonomy (NCBI): domain Eukaryota; kingdom Viridiplantae; phylum Streptophyta; class Pinopsida; order Cupressales; family Cupressaceae; genus Sequoia; species Sequoia sempervirens. Next base: position 13,566 of record VDFB02169547.1, on the reverse strand, counting down.
ATGTGATGTGTTGCTTAGCGTGCCTTTATGTTTTTTAGTTTTCTTTGGATGACCCTTGTTGTTCTCGTTAGCACAAGGATACAAAGAAAGTGGATATGTCATGAAATTTGTGAATTTGTATCTCCATTCATCTTTAGAGATACAAATTCACAAATGTCATGAAATATCCACTTTCTTTGTATCCTTGTGCTAACAAGAACAACAAGGGTCATCCAAAGAAAACTCAAAAAAATTGTTGTCTTGTGTTTCTTTTTAGGAATGATGCAAAATGTTGAGACATTTAGGTCTCTTCCATGTTGACCCAAAATATTGTTTGTTGTTTTCATGTGTCATTCCTCCATTGTGTTCATAGTTCCATGGGTACCTGAGGAATGATGTCAATTTTGAGCATAATCATTTATATATTATCTATTGTCTATACTGACCCTGAATCAGTGGATCCATTATGTGGTATCTATTTATGTGGATTTCTCTTGAGGGAAACCCCTTGTCATGAGTTAGCTTTGTTGGGAACATACCATTGGCATAAGGTTTTCCAACAACATCTCATGTTACATTTATTGTTTTACTCTACCATAAAGGAAATTGCTCATAACTGGTGTTAGCATTTACTTTAAGGTGGGGACATGCATTCCATTATTTTCTTCACTTTGTTCACACACATTGAGCTCAATGGTGATGTGTCTTTGGCATATTGATCATTTTTGTGGTGCCTTATTAGGATTATTGAGATTATATTTCTTGGTATGGTTGACATGAGAACACACCTACTGTGAATATTGAACTTCACTAGCCCTTGTGTGTTTCTCATTTGTTACTGTTGCAGAAAATCACCTAGTGAATATCATACTTCACTAGCCTGTGTTGTTTCTTGTCAAAGCTCACCTAGTGAATATCATACTTCACTAGCTTGGGGTGGTTTGATTCATCAATCACCTAGCAAATATTATACTTTGTTAGCTTGTGACTCATGAAAATCTTGGGTATGGATCCTAGTAAGATTTATGTAGCTCACTTGCTAGTCTATGATTGTCATACCCACTTTTTGCATTGTGTTTGTGTTGTGTTTGTATCATGTTTGTATCATGTAATATTTTGTGTCTTCATCATGTATACTATGTTTTTTCCATGTTGTGTTACACTTCATATGTGTGTTATTTTGTCCTTACATTTTTTTTCCATAGGATCTTGAGCTTGGCGGCTAGCACATCCCCTAGATTTGATGTTGTCTTATCTCTTCAATTTTTGGATAATTGAATCCTTCTTGGCTTATCCCTACTTTAGTGTGAGTTTGAACGTAAGTTCATACTCTCACTAAATTGGGGGCTAAATGTAGCAACAAAAATTATCACCCTTGACAATTTCACACTAGGTTTAGCTCCCCCTTATGTACTTGGACCTAATTATGCATTGAATTTTCCTATTTTATAAATATCTTCAAAAAATTAAAAGATGGAATTGAAAATAAACATTTAATATTTAATACTGATGTTTAAGGCCTCAAAAAGGATGGGTTTGGACTAAGGTGCCCAATGCCCTTGTCCAGCCTATTTTGGGTAAAATTTAAATATGTCAATGTTAAAATTTTAATATTTGAAAATATAAAATTATTTGTTATGTATTGGTATTTTATTTTTGGGAAATTCAAAGAATTAAATGTAAATACAAACCATTTTCACCATTTTAATCCTAGAAAATTGAAGAGAAAAACTTAAGGAAATTGATTGAATAATTGAGTAATCAAGAAACATAATTAGCGAAAGGGAAAACCCACAAAATTGGTTTACAATTTGATTGAGGAAGGAAAACTTGCAAAAAATGACCCCATGCAAAAAAATTTCATTCTTGGGGTTCGAACAAACCAAAAGAGGGTTCACTCGAACCTAGGTTCGAGCGAACCCATTTAATGCATCCCGCCAAAAAACACAAATGTAAACCCATTTTGAAAGGGGGTTCAAATGAACCTTGGTTCACTTGAACCCCCCTTGGTTCGAGCGAAGCCCCCTTTTCCTTGAATGCTGCTCTCTGCCACCAAAAAAAATCATTTTTTTCCCTTCGAAGCTCGAGTTGAGGATGAAAATGGAGGATACTTCACAAACCCAACTGGAATCAAGTAGTCCTCAAAATGAGCTATCCAACGATTATAATTTTAATATGTTTTGGTTATTTTTATTATGTGTTTTTATTTTATTAAACATTAGGTTTTTCAATAAAAATGGTAAAAACTCTCTCATGGTAATATGTGGGAAAATAGAAGATTATAAAAAAAAAAATTGAAAAATATGAGTGCACCAGATATTGAAGTCCTTGATCCAACCAAAAAAAAAAGAATTTCGATACATACAAAAAAAGTTACGCATTATACGGTCCGCCTATGTCTGAATTGTAATTGGTTTGACTTCAAAATTTGATTAAGGAAAAAATATTCAAGAAAACACTATCTAACCAAGTGGATGCACTAGATATCGAAGTTACAAATCTAAATTCAAAAGAATTAGAATTTTATCCTTCATGGAAAAAATGTTATGCATTATACGGTGAACATCACTCCTTAAAAATGTTGTTTTCTGAAAAAAAGTAGTTTTCGAGGGAGATGGAAAAAGAGGTGCAATCTAATTTCAAATTTTTTGAAAAAACTATATTTAGAATCTATAGACAAAATGTCATGAAACTATAGTTTGCATCATCTTCAAATTCCTCACGGTTTAGCTACTATAGGTTCCCGAAAGTGAAGATTTAGTTAGAAAAAAATATTTTAGTGTCCATTTTGGCCAAAAATTGTAAACCACTATTGTGGGATCACCCAAAATTATAGTAACATTTATTCTAGTCAAGTATCATGTTAGCCATGCATCATGTTTTTATGTGAGTTTATTCATGTTTTATGTTCATTTTCTTTGTGAGTACTAGCACTTGCAGGACTTCAAATCAAGTATCAATTTGTCCTTGAAGGTGATGAGTACATGACTTAGTACATCAAGGAATACAAATATGAGTGGTGAGTTGCAAAAATTGTCAATTTATCACTTGTTTATCATTTAGTCTTTTCCTGATCGAGGGTAAGCTCTCTTTTTACATCATCATAGCCATTATGGAGGTAGAAATGCCAAAATAGGGTTTGACTTAGGGAAGCCCCTATATGGCACAACCCTTCCTCCTCTTTCATGTGTGTAGGTTATAGATCTGAAGTGAATTGGAGGAAGATTTGAAGACAAATTACTCATTCACACATTAAAGCCCTACAAGTCATCAAGTTAAGGAAAGTGGATTTTATTAGTGATAAACAAACTTCCAATAGTGATCCCAAAAGAGAAGAACTTGCAGATCTAGAGTAACATGAGAGTGAAGTCATATTTTGGATAGTTGCTACTCAGTTTAGGGCACCCAACACCCCTGTCTAGTTGTTTCAAAACCAAATTTATATGTCAGGTTCTTTTGTGTCCGCCCTTTGCTATTCTGAACTTTGTTTTTGTTTATCAATTCCATGTTTTCCAAAAATCTCAACAGTTTGCTGCATTTTCATAAATAACCTAGGAAAATCATTACATCATAAAACTCAGTCAATTAGCAATCAATTAATCCAATCAAAATCATCTCACCATAGAGGATTAAAACCCTGATGCACCATTTTGACTCTTCCATTGAGGTTTGTAGCCAAGTGGGTATTAAGAAATTTTTTAATCCTCCCTATGTGTCATATTGGAAGAAGTGTGATTTAAGAACTAGATCTTTTTTTTCCAATTAAACAATATCTACCTCTATCTTCCTCTCTCCCATATATCTCCTTGCCTCTCTATCTCTATCTCTCCATATTTCTTCTTTCATCTCTTCATCTCTCTTCCTCTCTCTATCTCTCTCTATATATCACTTCCTGTCTCTATCTATCTCTCCCTCTCTCTCCCTCTCTTTATATTTTTCTCTTCCATATCTATTTATCCCTCTCTCATCTCTCTCTTTATCTCCCCCTCTCCTTCTCTCCATATCCATCTCTATCTTCCTCTCTATCTCTATCTCTTTACCCACCAACCCCCTCACGCCCCCACGCCCTTCTCCCCGCACCCTCAACCCCCTCTCGCCCTCCCCTGTTTGTTTGTTTGTCTCTGTCTCTGTCTCTATCTCTGTCTGTCTATCTCTCTCTCTCTCTCTCCCTATTGCAAACATAACATGGGCCTATTGGTAATGTAGCTTAGTTATCTTCTTGATTCAGAGGTTTTGTCTCACTCGTGTTTGGACCCTTTAAATGGATGCCTAGTTGATTTAAAGCTATCACTTCTCCATTGAGACCTTTATTGCACAAAATACATCATTTGCTAAATGACCTACCGACTGACCTCGTATACAACACAAATATGTGAAAAAAAATAGACCAAGATTTTCCCTAATTGACCTTCCACACCTCTTCGACTTTCCCATTGCACACCAAGATACAATTGCCAATACATTTACGATCTAGAACTGATTGTTTTTTGGTGGGGTCGACGTTGGGCTGGGGAGCTGGTTCGGAGAAAAGTTGAGGTAGGAATCTTAAATAATAAAAGATCGATCCGGATTTCAAGTCAATTACTTGATCCATACGAAACCAAAAGCCTATCAGTACCCAATTTTTTAACTATAAATGTCATTTTTATTATCTATTATATAATCTCCAAATGATGAACAAGCATCAAGCTGTCGTCAAAAATCATGTAATGTAGCGGGACATTTTTTTCGGGTGAGCTGTGTTATAGGCGCTATGGCCGCCGAGTTCGAATCTGTTCCTCTGCATATATACTATAAAAGAAGTAACACTGTGGGCTGTGAGGAAATTGCTCGCTTTCGTTTCTATTTTATGAATATTATTATTCAATAATTTTTTGTTTCTTATTGATACTTGAGACTCTGTAATCCATAAGGGCTTTGAGAAGACAACACTGTTACATTAGCCCAATGTTCCTTTCTTTTAATTGAAATATGTTTGAAATAAAGAAGATTAGCGCAGTATTCTTCATGATGACGGGGAAGACCTTGAGTTTGTTGATGGTGGCTGCAATTTTTGCTGCTCCTGCGTGTAGTCAACGAGATGAGTACAGAATTTCTTGTTCTCCTTTATGGGTCCTTTCTGACTATATCATGCCACTTAAATCTTTGATATGCCTATTAAATACTGAAAAACGATTGATTGCAGGATTCATTAGCCTCGACTGCGGAGATACTGAGAGTTACATAGACGATGCTGGAATACAATGGATGCCAGATGACGCTTACATCAATTCTGGACAAAAAATGAATCTTACAGATAACATTCTTGCGGGAAAACAATCAAGGCAAATGAACACCCTTCGAAGATTTCCCGAGAGAAGGAAAAGTTGTTACCAGTTAACACCAGTGGAGATTGGAACAAAATATCTTCTCCGCGGAACATTTGTTTATGGGAACTACGACAATCTCAACTTGCCTCCCCAGTTTGATCTTCTTTTGGACGCTGATATTTGGGACGGCTTGTCATTTAGAGATTCAAGCACATATGTTGTTCAGAAGGAAATCGTTTTCATGGCAAAGTTCGACCCCACTCATGTCTGCCTTGCCCGAATCAATGACAGCTATGGATTACCCATTATTTCTTCTTTGGAACTGCGGCCTCTCAATCACTCCATGTATTGGCCTGTTAACCAAGATTATTCACTTTTGAGGTTGGAGAACAGCAATTTTGGAGCTCAAGTACTTGACAGTGACATAAGGTAGCCTTTCCATACCATCCATGATCTTCTGATTTAAATTTTCCAAAATACAATATTAAAATGGGTCTGATAGAAAAAGTTTTAGGTGAATAAAACACAGAGTGGGTAAGAGATTTCATAAGCACTGAAGATTTATATTTGTGGGCCGAATATCTTCTACTCGAAGAGTTATTTAGGTCGAGTCACCCCCAGCCGATAAAGGAAATCGTATTTCTATTACCTTAGACATTGTTCAAGGAGGTGTACATAATCAAGTTCACCCCTTCAGATTAAGATAAAGTCTTCTTACTTATCAGGCTTACTAAAGCTATGAAATAAATGGTCTCCTCTTCAATCGCCAGCACCCTAAAGTTTATGTGCTTTTGTGGCTACACGCAATGACCTCCTACATTTAGATTTTCCTTCCATGAATGTCTTCTTCTATTGTAACATTCTCATGAAGTCATTCAAAACACCGTCATTGTATATTTTATAAGATAACCTTTAGAGGGGTGGTGGTTAGTTTGATACCCCTTTCGATCTGATTTAGAGAAATTGCATTTGGGTTGAGGTTATGATATCATGTGTCGATTTTCGTTATTACAAAATTTGTCAGAATGAATGAACTTCCAAATCAACATTTTCACTTAAACTTGTAATACTGATTAATTGACAAAATCAATTTCCAAAAAACGATAATTAATCCAACATAATCTTCATTCTCCATCTTTGCTATATTAGAATGGCTACATCTCTCTGTGTCCGCCAAAAGAAAATCTATAAACATAATAATTCAAAATTGTTACTACTCTTGACAATTGAGCATCCCAGGGAAAGACCCCTGTGGAAAAAGGCCACAGTTGAATTCAGTTGCAAAACAATCCCAAAAAACTTGATCATTGAGCATCTCAAAACCATAAACAACCGTTACGTCTTGGCAACCTTAATTTTATTTGTAAAAAGTAAGAATTGACCATTTACTTGTTACTCAATTGTGTCATCTGAGTATAAACCAATTTTATTGTGCAACATGTAAAATTCAAAGAAATCTGATTGATATTGATCTGCCTAGCAATTGGATAGAAATAAAAACCAAAAGTGATGTGGGGGCAGAAATTTTTATATATAAGATAGAGAGCTGGTAAGTTGGAATTTCGACCTTGGTCCAAATAATACCAAGAAAAAGTCAATCTTACGTATGCTATATTGCATTGTAAAGAGGAAGTTGGACGTTCGAAATTGACCAATCCATTTTTAAACTCCGGCCTCTACCCAACCTTACGTATGAGGCTGACCAGGAAGATATTGATAGGATTTGACTTCACAACTACTTCGCACAGAATCAACTCCACCGACCCCTCTAGCTTAAAACATATTGACTCTTGGTAAAAAATACAATGTACCGAAATGTTGAAGGATTAGCTGGTTAAGTAAACTCAAATAAGAATATATATATATACATAGCGAGACAGGTAATCTTCCTCGAATATGAGTATAAAGAAATAAGATCCAAAATTTTGGTAACGAGGGATTCCGAAGAAGAGAAAACTTAAAAGTTCAAAACTTTATATTATTGAATATCAGATATATTTTTAAAAGAGATTGCATTTAACAGCCTAGAATGGCTATTGCAGCAACCTATATGACAGCGCTGTTGTGGTGGGGGCAAATTGTTGGTAGAGCATTCCAGCAATAAATGGAAGGTTTCAAGATCAAGTCTTAACATGACTAAGTTCTAATTTTTTTTAAAAATTTAATAGTTCATTCACATTTATTGGAAAGTAAGTGGATCCTGTTGTTTATGATTGTTTACCATAAATGTTTATATAAATGAATTTCTTTTAAAAGTTATTAAGTGCTATTTTCTTATAATTATAGAAATGTTTAACTTTGTATTTGTTATAAATAGGTATCCAGATGATTTATTTGATAGACTTTGGTCTCCTAGTCCAATAGACTTTCCTAATATGACGACTGGAATAACGGTATCTATTGGAGTGGCTTATGACAAAACCTCCATCTCTTGTTATGCAAACAGTAGAAACAAGTTATCTCTACTCCCCTTCAACGATGGATTTGCCCTTGCGTCGAAGTAGACAAAATGGGAATCTTTATATTTCTATGTATTTTGCAGAAGTACAACCTGATTTGAATGCAACAACCCTTCGAGAATTTGATTTGTTTCTTGATAATAACAAGCTTAATGATAGACCTATACAACCCAAGTATTTGCAATCATCAAATGTGTCTGTGCTCCTACCCTATGGTGTTACAAATACTATGGCATTTCGGTTGCAAGCAACGAACCGTTCCAATTTACCTCCAATAACAAGTGCTTTGGAGATGTATCGTCAAAGTGCTCAGCATCAACAAGGAACTTTCACTTCAGATGGTATGTAATTCATGTCTCGAAATGGTGCATTAAAAATTTAATTAAGAGATTTGAGCATATTATAATTTTTTTAATATGTTTTTTAACCTCTTTGTGTAAGATCTCAAATAGCCAACATTTTGTAGTCAAAGTGTAAGCTATTTACATGGGGTGAGAGCTCCATATAAATAGTCATTGCATTAAGTATAACGTGTTGAATTTTTATTTTTAGTAAGTATTTGTTATCTACTTTTGCATTTAACTTTTACTTTTGGTTGATAATGTTGAGTATTTGGAAAAACTTTCTCTATTTTTCAAAACATGCACATAATGACCACAATAATAATGATTTGTGTAAAAGATTATGGATTGGAAACCTGACATAGGTTTGAGAACTTGTGCGATTGATGAACTCACTTATAGATACTAAGAAGTTAGTATTTAAAATTTTAGACAACTAATTTTATTCAAAATATAACTGTTTAACTGAAAATCTTCACAACAACTCCATGGTACTACAAAATCAAATATACATTTTTGATAGAGGGTTTTACATTCAATATCTAAAAGGTGTGTGCCAAGAATAGTGGAATCTAGAAAAGAGTAGAGAAATTGTTATCAAAATAACATTATGATCTATGTTAATTATAACAGATTGTTTAATTATATTTTTTCAATTTTGATATTGTAGTAGAAGCATTAATCATCATTCAACAGCACCTAAACTACACCTATGTTGGTGATCCATGCTTACCCTTTCGTTATTCATGGGATTGGTTAGTTTGCAACAACAGTACATCACCTAGAATTGTGAGCTTGTAAGTGATAATTTCAACATTCATTCACTCTTTATTAAGGACAACTTGTTATCTTAGTTTGTATATACATTTATTAGATACTCTTGAATCATTCGAACTTATTAACTACCACTTGTTAGCTTAGTGTGTATATACATTTATTGGATATTCAGGAATCTTTCAAAGAAAGGATTTACAGGTAATATTCCAGCCAGTATTAGCAATCTCACGGCTCTTCAGATCATGTAAGTTTTACTGTTAATAAGTACACTTTATCGTTTGTTCTGTGTTTACTTTCTTTCTCATTAAGAAAAGTCGTGCTCAATCTGTGCTTTTGCAGCGATCTATCTGATAACAATTTAAGCGGTACAATACCTGAATCGTTGGCTAGTTTGACAAACTTGAAAATACTGTGAGTACTCTTGATATTTAAATTTGCTCAAGCTGTCTGTCTTCTTAATTGTGTTGCTGATTTATGTCGAAGGATTTCCTTGACTGCAATGTAATTAAGGTAGATGGTAATATATCCTGAATTTGAATTTATTTTGTGAGTGAAACTTTCTTTCAGTAATCTAGAGAATAACAATCTCATAGGACCAGTACCCGTGGCTGTGATAAACAACAAGAACCTAAATCTCAGGTAATAATCATAAAATCCATTACAAATGATATAGTGTTGTGGGTTAATTATATTGTGTAAGGAAGACTTCTATTTGGTTTGAAACCTACCAGTTAGGGCCTCGTATTCTGATGACTTCAAGTTCATTTGTTTTTCAGTCTTTCAGGAAATGTGCAGCTATGTACCACAGGCGAAAATGATTGTAGAGGCAAATCTACAAACAAAGGTCTGATTTTCGGTTTGGCAATCGGCGGCGCCATAATATTTTGTATCCTCTCATGTGGTGCTGTACTAATTATTCGCAGGAATTACATAGCAAGCAAATCTACAGGCTAGTATGACGGTTATTTTCTCTTTTTCTCTGTTAACAATGCTAATGGGATGTAATAAATTAGTATTTCCAATAATGAAAATATACTCATGCTACAGAATCTCTTATTTCTCCAATGCCAAAGGACCTAATAGCTCCAACTTACAGAGAATATAGTTACAGAGAGGTGAGAGAAATAACAAGTGAATTTAGTAGGCAAATTGGGAGAGGAGGATTTGGGCCTGTAAACTATGGCTGCTTAAAGAATGGAAAGGAGGTAGCCGTCAAGGTTCGCTCGGAAACATCGAAGCAAGGAGTACAGGAATTTTTAACAGAGGTTTGTTTGAGCCATTGCTACTCTTTTGGTACAAAATTTCTTTAGCTAAACAAAAAATGCATAACTTGCAGGTTGCCTTGCTTTCGAGAGTGCATCATAGAAATCTTGTAAATTTTTTGGGCTTTTGCTGTGAAGGAGAATATCAAATATTGATTTACGAACATTTGTCGAAGGGAAATTTACATCAACTTCTCCATGGTAATCTTCTGATCCATTTTTGCTTCTTTAGTGATAATGCACACTTGAATGAACTAGGTCCCCAAGGAATTCTGCTTCATTTCTTTTTATCAAGGTAAATGGATTTTTGACAGAGTTCAAACCCTGTTACAACAGAACAACAGATACACAAAACAAAAACAGTCAGTTGCTCAAAACAAAAAGCAATCAAAGGGATCAAGCCTAAACCATGTTTGATCCAAGTTTGTGCACCCTTACACCTATAGATTTGGTGTGGGTGAGAGATCAATTTAAGAAGACCTTTCTTTCATCTTTGATCAACTATCCATGAAGAGTTGACTTCCAAATCTATTGACCTAAGAGAAGAGGGAGAGGATTCCCCCTAGAGGATCCATCTGAGAGAATTACAAAATCCAAGGAACAATGAGGAGTTTTCGATCAACTTACTACCATTTCACAAACAATCAACTAATGATTTGAAGTTGAAGGAAAAATAGGAATATTTGCAACAGGTTGTTGAGCTTCTTAAGAACATTATCCAAAGGTTCAAAACGAGCCTCACCAAGCCCAGAGGGTGGAGTTTGCGAGGCTCTAAATCCCTAAATCAAGTATTGAATCTTTAGGATATATTGTAAGATGGTAAGAAAGACCATTTTTCCACCAAGTTGAAGAATTTTTATGTAAACCATGAAAACCATCTACAGCCAAGTGCCCAATTGAAAGATAATGCCCTTGTAACCAACCAATTGAGACCAAACTTCATCATTAATCCATAAAAAAAAATCACCTGGTAAAGCTTTCATCAAATTAACTTCCACCAAGATGCATACAAAAGAGGTGTGAATAAAGGTCTTAGAAGCTAGGTCCACCTTCAAGAATCAACCTAGAGCATTGCCAATGACTTCATAGGACATGCATTAGCTTCATAGGACATGCATTAGAATTGTAAGGGTAGATAAGGCAATCTCATCCAAATAGACATTGTGTCAATAGATTCTTTCAACTAAGAGACCAAGGGTGAATCAAAAGAGGATGCAAATCCCACATCTAGTCTCCACATCTAACACAACCTCTCTATCTTTAAAAAATTCAAAGAATACCATAAATAAATCTCTAGTAAAAAGGTAAATTTCCATCTTACCCTCAAACGAAGGAATCCAATGCTTAGAAATCTATCAATGCAAATCTAATAGAGAAGGCCATAGGCAGAAAAACCCTTACTCATGAAATTTTCACAGTCGATCACTTCCTTCTCTAGAATCACCGCAGGAGTAACTATAGCACAAGGAAGAGGCAACTATTTTGTCCTCCTATTGAATTCAAGGTATTCCTAGATGAAAAACCCATGCCCACATTAGTTCCATTCTACACTCCAATAACAACTAAACCATAAGTGTTGAAGGTACTCACAAAGAGTTTTTTGTTCACCACATCTGCATAAGATTTATGAGAAGGGGATCAAGCTACATGCACAAAAGGCACAACCCCACCATCTAGATTCGAGAACCCAGTAATCCCCTAAAGATTCCTCTTAGGCTCATCGACAGATGCCAAGATCTCCACCACCAGCACATGTTGAAGTTTGGAAATCCGAAGGGACAGAGGGTTTCGATCTAGAGTGAATTGTTCATGGTTGGATTTATCAGTCACAACCAACACAAACCCATTGTTAGTATGTATTTGTATTTCGCTTTTACCAAATCTAAATCTCCAATTCATAGTTTCAATGATCAAAGGAAGGGCTTTTCATTGACATAAGTTCACAGTTATTTTTATTTTCATTTTTTATTATTTTTTACATGGAGAATCAAAACCCAGTAGGACTGATTCTATAATTCTTTGGCTGTGCCTTGAATTCCCCTCATCTAGACATAGCATTTAAATTGGAGTTCAAATATACGACCACTCTCCATATTTTTCAACAACTCAACTGTTTTGATCTTATTTAAAATTAAAAAAGAAAAAGAAAAAAGGGCAGGCTGATTACCCGGTCAATGCATATATTACTACTCTAAAAAAATCAGTGCCAGCAGTTGATTAGATAACTTGTGTGCTTTCTTATTTTCTTTAAAAAGCCAACACACTGACAGAACATCCTTAGAAGTGTGCTTATCAATTATGTAGGTTTGTAATTCAAACTGCCCATATCCTTCACTCTATAAAATTGTTAGCAGTTGACTGGACAGCCTGTTACCGTTTTCTTCTAAGTTAAAATTATAAAATGTAAGTGATTCTTATTAGGAGTGCCCAAAAGTATGAAGTGCGGTTTTATTAATCTCATATATGGTTTTATGCTTGCAGGATCATATGGATCAAAGCAGTGCCTTGACTGGGAAACAAGGGCTACCATTGCCATAAATGCAGCTCAAGGTAGATTCTTCCCTGATACAACAACATTTACTAATTTGAAATTTTTGTGGGAATAATTAATGGTGTAAAAAGCAGGATTGGAGTACTTGCATGTTGGTTGCAAACCTCACATAATTCACAGAGACATCAAATCATCCAATATATTGTTGGGTGAAAAAATGGAAGCGAAAATTGCAGATTTTGGGCTGTCAAGAGAGGGGCCGTCTAGTGAAGCAACTCATGTTTCAACGAAAGTGAAGGGCACATTTGGCTACCTTGATCCTCAGTAAATTCTTTCTATATTCTTTTTCTATAGCTATTCATTTACTATCGACTAAATTAGAGTAGAAATGCTGATACTGGTTTCTTCTTTTAACAGATATACCTTAACAAACAATTTAACAGAGAAAAGTGATGTGTATAGCTTCGGCGTAGTTATTTTAGAGATCATATCAGGAAGAACGCCTGTTGATACAAATATTTCAGGTGAAGAGAGTCACATTGTATACTGGGTAAGAAGAAGCACGAAACTATCCTCTGCCACATATAAATCATTCAATAAAAATAAAGTTACAATTTGATTAAGTGATATTGTTTTATATGGGTGCAGTCAAGGTCCCTGATTTCTCAAGGACGTATTGAGAGCTTGATAGATGCAGAGGCCGGAGAAGAGTTTCACTTGGGTGCAATGTGGAGAGTTGCGGAGTTAGCATTGTTGTGTACAGAGAGGCAACCAAATGAGAGGCCCACCATGAGCCAAGTTGTGAATGAACTGAAAGAAGCTCTTGCACTACTTCATACGACAGATGAGTCAGATTACGGAATGGTGAAGGACGCTACCTTGGCTATACATTTCTCATCGGCAACCGACAGCAGTTTCCTTCCCTCTCCAAGATAAGGCAATGTGTTG
>VDFB02169545.1:0-33526 GCA_007258455.2 Sequoia sempervirens | reverse complement strand
TGATCAAGTGATCTTGGAGGAGTCTTGACAAGATACCCTCTTGATCAATGGTAGAAGGTGGTCTTATGGTTGATGAAAAAGATACATATTGCTTAGTATTAGTTGTCATACTTATGCAAGACCCTTTAGATTGTGATATTTTCTTCTCACTCTTACAGGAGAAGGGAAAATCTATTGGATGCAAATCATTGGTGTCTTGTGAGATGACATTGACATTACAAAGGTGTAGCTGTTTGTTTCATGTTTGGTAAAGGATGTTCAAGACCACTAGTGTCTATTAGGTCAAGATGCTTTATAGTTAAGGTTGGGTTAGAAGAATGTTGTGTGAGAGTGTTGAGGTTGAGGGAAGGCTTGGAAATTTTTATCTTAGGATAATAGCCAAGACCATGATTTTTTTTTTGTGTGATAGGATTGATAGGGTTGCAGATACCTTGCTCATTAGCACCACAACCTTTTCAATGTGGTTCATTTTGGTGAACCCGTGACATTGAACATCAGTAGAAAAGGAAACTTGCTTGATTTGGGAATAATTGATGATAAATTGACCTAATGAGGCTCTGATTTGGTGTTGTGAAGTTTTTCTACATCCACACTCCAGTCTTGGACCCTTTGCAACCGAATAAAATGCATTTAACGCATGTCTTGTAAAGGTGTTATAGAGTGGTGTAAAGTGTTGTAAAAAGACTTTCATGCTTTTCTAGACTTAATGGACCCATTTCTCGCTAACTCAACATTATAAAATATATTTAAATACATCTTCACATCAATTTAGAAGGCTTGTGAATTAAACTTTAATGTTAAACTAGTGTTAGACAGGTCTTGCACAATCACATTGGTTCTTGTGCCTTCCTAGGTTGAGTGGACCTAATTTTAGTGTTGTAAAGTGTATTTAATCACACTTTCACATTGAATTCTATGTCTCAATACCTAATTGAACTTTACATAATTACTAATAGGCCCATATTACCCCATATTGTGCATCTTGAAGCTTAAATTGATCAAATACTTGACAAAGTTGCAATTTAAACCTTGTTTCCTTATCTCCTAGCATGTTAGCTATCAAAATAGCCCCTGCAGGACCCATTCACCATCCATGGTGAATCAGTCCCATCCAAATGGGACCCATTTTCCATGTGTGGCGAATGAGTCCTATTTGGCCCAATTTTGATGATTGAGCAGGAAAAATTGAAATTTAAGTTTGTTATTTTCACATGTCAGCCTTAGGGATCCAATTTTTGTGATAATAAGGTGAATTTCATATAAAATCATCTCTCTAAACCCTAAATCACATTCATTCTTCATTATCCATCCATCATTCTTCCATCTCAAGTCAAGCAACCTAGGATTTCATCATTTCAAGTCACCAAGATATCAATTTTCAGACATTGAAGGGAAGATTCTTCATGTTTTTCTGTAGACATTCAAGATCAATCATCATGGAAAGGTGATAAAATCCATTATTGCATGTTTCATTACATTATTTCTCTATTTTGGTTTAATTACCTAAAAGTGGTTTGACCAAGGCGTCATGCCCTAACATTCAACATTTCTCTCTCTTGTCTCGTGTGTTTGTAGATTTAGGAATCTTAGAGGCTTGGAAATTTTTGAATATCAAGTTGTAAGGTTGTTAAAGTCTTCCCTTCATTGTTCAAGTCAAAATATCAACAAAAACTCACTTTTAGGTTCAAAAATTAGAGTTTCAGAAGCTGACACCTGTAGAGAACCAAAGTGTAGACCGAGAGCTCTGGATTCCACCTTTGAATATTCATAAATTCAAAAGTGGACTCATTCACCATGGGTGGCGAATGAGTCCCACTTCTAGGTCATTTTTTGGTTTTTTGCATTTTTAGATACCCTTTTGTCTGAAACGGGCTCCAAAACAATTTTGCAGAACTGGGACTGATTCACCTAGAATGGTGAATGAGTTCCACCAGGCCTAAAATTCAGCATCAGTAGAATTCTATAAGTCATTTCTAGTCTCTATCCATATTCTAGGTGCACACTTTTAGTTTCGTCAAGTTCTGTTGCAATTTGCATTCATTTCTAAGTGTTTTTACATTACACAATGTGTTTTCAAACATTCTTCATTTCCTTAGTTTCCATTCATTAATCAATTAATATTATTAGTTTCTTACATTCAAAAATTTCATCTAGGTATATTACATCCATATTCCACCCATATTGCATTAATTTTGAGTGTAACATTGCATTTTGGCCCGTCTTTCTCCTTCTAGGTGAAAAACCCTAAGAGTGCTAGAAAGAACTTGGATGCAAAAAATATATGCTACAAGGACATATGAATCATGTAATCATATGGATGTAATATTCTAAAGAGAATACCAAACTAGATTGATTTTCCATATCAAGAAATTAGCCCACTACCATCTCATAAACTCCTCGTAAATGATATCACAATGTCAACTCATATGCATAAGGAGATAACCATACTACAAATCTCTCATTATGAATCCTAAAAAACCATCTGACCATATCTCAAGATGAATATCTATGAAAGATAAGCGTAACACCTGAGAGGACCAAGGGCTATGCCTCTCAAGTGACAAACAACTGAGTAGAATAAGAGTGGGGAACGAGAATGCTCCTCAAAGATATCCAAGTTATCATGACTCATCTAAGAGAAATATCCTCAAAAGTCTATCATGAAATCATGTCCATGTCTAGGTGAAAATCTCCTCATATCCAAGCCATCAATCATAATCACAAGCTTCATGTGCCGAAATAGTCAATGAAGACAGACACGTCTAGGAAATCCCATTACAAGGGTAATGCATAGTCTATAAAGGCATCAAGGCACACCAAGTCTACCAATAAAACCACATAGATGATGTATCCATGTAGTATCAAGAACGATCTATAATGAAATGCATGACCTTCAATCAAGAAATCCGCTTTAAGTGTACATCTCTCACCACAAGTCTCCAACACTCCCATGTTCTCCAAATCCAACAAAGAATAGAGATAAAGGAACCTCCATGTCATCATAAAAAACCAAGTAACAAAACATGACCACAAACTAGTAATCATCATAGCTCCACACATGATCTCAATTCCAAAATCACGTGAATCCAAACATCCAAAAAGAATACCAAGATAAAAGAGAGAAACCCTACACATCATACACATGTAGGATTTCATTTTGCATATGCCTCTAAATACTCAACTATGTCAAGTATGATCTCATCCATAAACCAAAAAGAAAAGCCTCAACAACACACATCCTATTCAATCTCCAAGATCAAACATGGAATATGCATCATGTAATCATATAGATTTAAGCTTCTCAAGAGAAGGCCAAACTATATTCATTTCCCATATCAGGAAATCAACCCACTAGAATCTCCTAAACTCCTCATAAATGATGTCACAACGTCAAATCATATGCTCAAGGAGATAACCATACATTGAACATATCTCATAATGAATCCTCTAGAACCATTTGATTGTAGCTTAAGATCCATATATATGAAAGATAAGCATAACACATGAGAGGACCAAGGGCTATGCCTCTCAAGTGATGAACTACCGAGTAGACCAAGAGTTGGGAACATGAATGCTCCTCCAAGATATCTAGGTCACCATGAATCATCTAAGAGAAATCTTCTCATAGGTCTATCATGAACACACGTCCATGTCTAGGTGAAAAGTGTTAGAAATTTGAAATATACTGAATAACCCAAGGAATTTTTTAAGAGAACATCAAAGTTACATAAACTAGAAAAAACATAAGAACTCAAACTAGGACTCTGAGAGATTATGCAATGTCGATGTGATAGTATTGCATTAAGAGCTTCCAAGCTGAAAAAATACAACGTAAAATATTGCAAGAAGATGCATGAATAGATACAAATACAAGCTAGGTAGTGAGTTTATATAGAACTTAGGAGAGGAGGTAGGTGGAAAATCCAACCAATAAGAATCAACCACAAAAAGTAGAGATGAACCACCAAAAGTGGAAAGTGTTCCACCCTTTAAGGAAGGGGACACCACATTACTTATCTCATAATAACAAACTCACTTTATTATCCTAAACAAGCTTAATTAAGTGTAGGATAAACCTAGGACTAAGGGAAAACAAATTAACCAACTAGGAAAATAAAAATGGGCGATCCCACAATAGTGGTTTATATTTTTTGGCCAAACTGGACACTGAAATAATTTTTTTAAACTAAATCTTCACTTTCGAGCACTTATAGCGGCTAAACCTTGAGGAATTTGAATATGATGCAAACTATCTAGTTTCATGAAATTTTTTCTGTAGATTCTAAATATATTTTTTTCAAAATTTTTGGAATCAGATTGCACTTCTTTTTCCATCTCCCTCGAAAACTAGTTAAATCTTTAGAAAACAACATTTTTAAAAAGTGGCGCTCACTGTATAACGCATATATTTTTTTCCATGAAGGATAAAATTCTAATTCTTTCTAATTTAGATTTGTAACTCTGATATCTAGTGCTTCCACTTGGTTAGATAGTTTTTTATTGAATATTTTTTCTTTAATCAAGTTTCAAAGTCAAACCAATTATAATTCAGACATAGTGCGATCGTATAATGCATAAATTTTTAGGTATGTATCAAAATTCAATTTTATTTCTTTTGTTTGAACAAGGACTTCAATATCTAGTGCACTCATATTTTTCAATTTTTTTTGATAATCTGCTATTTTTCCACATGTGCAGAATAGAGAGCTTGATGTTTGGTGAAAAACCTACATTCACAAGAAATACAAAATAAAAATAATAAGCAAATTATATTTAATTAAAATTATACTTTTTGGAAGCTTATAGTAAGGAATACATACAAAAAAATAAATTTTAAATTAATTCTTTTGATCCCCAAAAAGGTAAATCAAAAGTGGTTTTTTATCTTGACATTTTGATAGGTGTAAAGGAGACTCTATTATAGGTATGGTTTAAAACTAGTGGCGCTCTATCCAAGGGGGCTTGGTCTAAGGTGGTTTGATCAAACCCTCTTCAATTGGAATTCTTTAAATGGACCTTTTCAAGGCTTAAATTATTATATTTTCTAAAAATATGTGATTTTAGCAAAAATTAGGATCTCCCAGAAAGTGTAAACCACTATTGTGGCAACACCCAAATAGCTACACTAACACCCCCCCTTAAACACAAATTAGGAGGATGGAAAAGATGATGGGTCCCAAAAAATGAGGCCATGTTAGGTACCCATGTACATATCAAATTCCCCCCAAGGAAGAAGACGCCCCACCCCACAAATAAAGAGATAACACACCGTATAATAGAGAGAGAAGAAGAGAAGGACTAGGTAGCCCCCCCAAAGAGATCCAAAGGTAGATGCTCAAAAATAGATGGAGAATATGGTCCATGATCATCAAACAACATTCCTCCCCTTAGGAAGAAATAAAACCAAAGGTATATGCAAGCTATCTCCCAAGTCCTAAAATGAATATGTAGGAAGAAAGTGCAAGATGTATGAAGTCTCTTAAGTTGGATCAAGTATCCTAGGCCACACTACTGAAGATGACAAATCTGAATCTCCTAGAGACTGATGTAGAGCATAAGCCAAAGACTCAAGTATCTCCTTTGAAGATGTCTTCTCCAAATTATCCAAACTCATGTCAAAATATAAGGAATGATCATGTAGAGAATGAACAAGAGATTCAAAGTGTTCCCTCACAACAAATAAAGAAGAATAATATTTCTAAAAGAGAATATGAATACAGTCAATAGTGTCTCGCAAATCTGCAATATGTGTCTCCATAAACAAGTCTGAAAGACCTGTCAAGAGATCATCCCACAAAATTGAATCAAGAAGACTATAGTTGTCCTGCTACAAGAAGTCATTGGAAGCTTTTGAAGAAACAACTCTAGAATCCGAAGGAGTAATATATGTAAGGAAAAATGAGTGGTCCTTAAAGAGAAGATGCATGTCCTCAATAGTGTCATCTAGATCCAAGATGAGGGACTCTACAAACAAACAAGAGATGTCCGGTGGAAATTGGTCCCAATGAACTGAATCCAAAAGACATAAATGATCCTATTGCAATGAATCTCTAGAGGTTCTCGAAGAATCATCTCTAATCTGAAGCTGCAACAAGTGATGTCAATGTAATCTCAACATGAGGATGAGAAGCAAGAGAAGTCTTTGTGTCTTCTGAATGTTCAAGACATGGATAATACTTAAGCTCCTCTAAAGTATCATCATCAAAGGGTTATTATCTACATCATCAATTCGAATGAGGAAATCTATAGCAAGATCATCTGGGGATGGAGAAACATGAGTGTCTCCAAGCATCTCCAAAATATTGGTCCAAAGTGTATGGGGACATTCAATGTCTACTATAGCCAACATGGTGTCATAATCAACATAAGAACTAATTGTACTCCTAATACATGATCTATTCTATTACCCCATACTAATTTCCTTCTAGGTGTGTTTGTTTCAGGCATGAGCCCATAAAGGTAAGGTAAAAATTTTAGGCATCTGAGATGGATTAGGATGACTTTTTTCCAAGACTCATAATTAGCCTTATCTAGGATTATCACAGAAGGATGAGTAGAAAAACCCATGATATAATCCTCAAATGATTATAAAATAACACCAAAAGAGAACATCAATACACTCCCACCCTTTTCACTAGTATCAAATATCACCCCCCTCAAATATTATAAGGTTGGCACTTTATATTTTAGTGCATTTACAAAGTATTTTCTAAGATACAATGCTCAATAGGCTCAAAATAGCCAAAATAAAAAAAATTGATACAAAATGAACTTGAGATAAGATCTGGAAAAATTAGCCTTATGGTTGTGTAGTTCTCTTTAATACCTTTCCAACGCCTATTCATTGCCGAAAAATGGAGCACTAGGGTGAAAGTTATGACATTTTGAAAAAAATTGCATCAAACAGCTTCAACTTGCAATATGTGGTAGAAAATGAAGTATTTCTTTTGAATACCTCCGTGGATGAAAATTCTTGTCTCTAGCTTTCTGATGATATCTTGTTTGTAGAAAACGAACACCGTGGTGAAAAGTTATGATTTTTTTTTTTAAATGGCTAAATTTAGCTTGCAATGACGACCTCCCAACAAAAGAAAAATTTTCCAAAAATAAAATTCATCTAAAATAGACAAATTTAATATGAGAATAGCAGTTTTTGGTCCTTCTAAACATAATAGAAATGTTCGTTTGGGCCAAAAATGCTTCAATAAAAAATTGTTCGCTAGATCTAAACTTCAAACCCCTATTTGCAACTATGTCAAATAATCTCCAATTTGGATGAAATAATTTAAGCCAATCCTGACTTTCTTGAGCCTTCTGGACATGTTGGAATTGTAAAAAATGTTGCTAATATAACCAAAAATGTTGCAATCACCCAGATCTCACAAAACACATGCAATATGAAGAGGTTATTAGATCTTTGCAAATCCCTTTTGATTCTCCAGATCGTTCATAATGCAAGAGAAGAGTATACAAGAATTTCCAAGATCTTTAAAATAAAACTCAATCTCTCAATTAGGAATCTATTAATGTAGATTTCTCAAAACAAAATCTCCAATACCATGTTAGAAATCTAAAATAGATTTAATAACCCATGGAACTTTTTAAGAGAAAATCAAAGTTACATAAATTGTAAAAACATAAGAATGCAGACTAGGACTCTGAGAGATTATGCAATGTCAATGTGACAGTATTGCATTAAGAGCTTCCAAGTCGAAAAGATACAATGCAAAATATTGCAATAAGATGCATGGATAGATGCAAATACAAACTAGGTAGTGAGTTTATATAGAACTTAGGAGAGGAGGTAGGTGGCAAATCCAACCAATAGGAATCAACCACAAAAAGTGGAGATGGACCAACAAAAGTCAAGGATGCCACCAAAAGTGGAAAGTGTTCCACCCTTTAAGGAAGGGGATTCTAGAACACATATCTCTTAGTAATAAAATCACTTTATTATCCTAATAAAGCTTAATTAAGTGTAGGAAATACCTAGTACTAAGGGAAAATAAATTAACCCACTAGGAAAATAAAAAAATGTACACCAACAAAAATATCCTTGAAATTGTTACTGATATCTCATCAAGGGTACCCATCTCAACAACATAGCCTCACCCATGTCTCCATGCATCCATGGGCACTAACAATTGATCAACCTGTGCTAAGCTCCAAATGCAAACACTACACTCTCATGAAGCTCTGAAGCCCATGACCAATGTACTCAAAACATAGAGAAATTTCCACATCACTGTCAAAGTTCCAACTACAATCAAGAAATTCCAACACTCTACTGTGTAATCGAGAATCCATCATGGCACAACACTAGAACCCATCCTCTCAACAAAGGATCACCATCAATACCAAGGAGATCACATGCTCCAAGTGAACAAATCATTGTCGCAAGAGAAATGTAATATGCCAGAACTCTAACGTGCCATCAAGAGTATACCATGACATACTAGCAACATACTCTAAACCAACATCACCTGTCCAAGCATTACCAATACCCCAACCAAAAAATCCAAGAGTCCTCCATGGCCTTAAGTTTTCACACATATTCAATCTCATGAAGATCACCATCTCCAAATAGTGTCCATTGAAATGTGAAAGAACCCTTCTACAATGAGATAATCTAAGAGATCCTCCTAGTAACATCTGTAACACTAAAAAATATCATCCATCACCAAGTGATGAATCCATAATAACTAGTAAAGCTCCCACTAAATAGTGATATCGAGCTCTCGAAGAATCATGACCATACCATCTCCCAATCTGAAGACCCTATAGGTCCACACACCCACATGTCCATCTGAAAAATAATATCAAGTGGCACTAAGATCTCCAAGGCAAGGAAATACACCATCACTATCACAATAGCTCACACAGCAGTGTATCCAAGCTATCCATGAAATCATGATAAAAAATGCTACAGGTCCCCACATTCGACTATCTGGGTACTAAACACCATCCTATGATCCTAATGCAACACATACCAATATACAAATGACCACAAACACGGTCAACTAATAAAGTCTGCATCAAATCTGAATCAATCTTGTAGATATAGACAACCCACATTTGAGTTATCTTAATGTGGCCAATGGGTAGCTAATCCACAAACTGCATAACTCGAAGATGTGAAACATTG
Source organism: Sequoia sempervirens (assembly GCA_007258455.2). Classification (NCBI taxonomy): domain Eukaryota; kingdom Viridiplantae; phylum Streptophyta; class Pinopsida; order Cupressales; family Cupressaceae; genus Sequoia; species Sequoia sempervirens. The sequence goes on along the minus strand of VDFB02169545.1, from coordinate 24,381 downwards.
AACATGGAAACCCAAGATCATATTAGTAGCATGAAAAACTAGGATATCAAAGAAGATATCCTATATCTTTTCATGACTCAAACACCAAATCACCAATAGATCCAAATTTCCAAAACCACAACATGAAGACCATTATCAGGAACTCCCAAGAATTCACCATAGAAATGTTGTCAAGTGGCTAATCACATACCAACATCTCCATACATAGAATATCTGATATTTCCTCAAACCATGCATGAAACATGCATGCAAAGATGCAACTATCTTACATTATAATAATCCAAATACCATGACCCCCCCAAAAATTATCTATAGATCTAAAAAAACCACAAGTTTTTTTTCGTTGCAAAAAAATTGCAAAACCACCATGTTTTCCAACACATGCAAATCCACATCCAATTATCATTTGGAAGACCCAAAGTTTAGAGAGAAAACATAGTAGATAATCTAGAACAATAGATTATCGTGAATATGCATTAAACCATATATTTTTAACAAAAAATCTATAAAACCTTCAAATCCAAGGAACATGAATATGAGCCATGCAAGTACAAACATCCATTAGGAAAGTAGTGGTTTAAAAACACTAGGCCCATTTGTAGGCCAACTCTACCACCATCATGTACAAGCATCTGAGAAAGAGATAGCCTATTCCAAAAATTTTCAGATCATCCAATGATTAATTCCATAGCCTACATGCATTCGAGGTTCTTAACACAACACCTTCCAATGTCAGGAGCTAAAACCAAGCACCCAACATAAGCACTCCAAATTGAAGTCATAACAACATGAGTCTATCTATATGACCAAGGAGCCCATCTCAAACACCCAATTTGAAAAATCTGCTACACACAGGCACATAATTAAAAATAACCACCATGCATAAGGGTTATTCAACTATCTAACCAAAAGCTCCAGATCAACATCATTTCAATTTGATCAACTCCACTTCTTTCTGTCTTAACCATCCTTCTTCATGCTTACTACTTCAAAAAAATTAAGCAATTGTAAGTCTTTCATTCACTAAAGGATTAACAATAAGTCCATTCCTTCAACTTAGATTCCCTCAAGCCTCCAAGGCTAAGGAATCACCAGAAGAAATACCTTGAACTTCAAACACCACATGCATCACCATGCAAGCACATACAAGTCCATGCAGGTATATGCAACACACATGCAAGTACATGTAACTTACATACATGCACATGCAAGCACATGCAAATCTGTAACTAAGCTCTAATACCAATTTGTTGGGAAAATGTGGGCATCCCAGAATGACATCTAGGATCAGTATGTGCCTTGAACAACATTCATTCCAATTTAGGAACCTCAAAAGCATATATTACTATGCCTTAAAGTAGAAATCAACATAGTTGTTATACCACTATTAATTCTTAAATGAAAGAGGTTGCAATTAAGTTTCAGATCTTTTCAGATCAAGGAGTAGATCTTTACATATCAAACTGTAGCTTCAACAATATAATAGACACAAAAAAATAAGAAGAATAAGAAAGAAGAGAAGGAACACTACATATTTACTTGGGGAAAACCCTTACAGGTAAAAAACCCCACACTCCAAAAACTATAGAGCCAATATATTATTCAATAACAAAAGTAATTAGAATACATTCTTTAGGCTCAAGGCCTTTTTAAGAGATTTATATCTTGTTCCATCTTTGGTAGAATTCCGACAGCATAACCCCTACGAATAACTCTCCTCACATGACTCCTCTAGAAAACACCTATATTTATAAAGTATATAGTGCCTAGGATAGAAGTTTTCTTAAACCCACACCCATGCATGAACATTTAATAAGAAAGGCATAACATGCAACAATATGCAACATGCACATGTAAAAAAGTACCTGTCAAAAATCTGGGCATCCACATTCCAAGTTTGACTCAACTAGGAATAGAAACGACACCCATGCACAACTCCCCTTGCAAATAGTAACTTCTAATAATGACTTTTCAAAGTGTGCAACAAATTCCACAATAATAGGTACATGCCATAGCTATCTCAAAAATGTCTTAACACATGTCACCACTGTGCAACTCTATTTTTTTTTTACAAAATCCTCTCTCCAAATGAGCACCCAAGTGACAAGTGCCACTATGGCATACCTCCATGAAGTAGGCACAAGAAACAATGCTTCCAATAAGTGCCTAGGTGACAAGTAGCACTCTGTTGAGCTCTGTACCATGCATGCAGGATATAACACTACTCGATGGGTCCCACAAAGTGCTATAACAACTATTATAGTTGGAAACTTATGATATATTAATATTTTCATAAATATTTATCCCAAATTTATATTGTTAGGACTCAAAGGTTATGACAACTCGATCCCAACAATTTGAGGCAAAGTGGTGTTTATGAACACCCTTTAGGATCTCATTGAGATATGATTGAAGTACTTAAATTCCTCTTGCTTTAGTCAAGTTTGTTTGTTTAAAATTCATAATGTTTGAAATACAATACACGAATGATTTCTCCTTTGAATTGATAATGAAAGTTATTATGTCTCTTCTTTTCCTTTTCCACTTTTGAATTGTATTCTATATTGATGTCTCGTTATGAATCCTTGGTGACTAGTAATGGTTTTCTCTATCCTGCATTTTTCTTGGGATCATAGGGCACACATTTAAGTATGCCATCTTAAACTTGAATTTGAGTAAGTTAGTGCATAAGTTGATATATAATAGTCATAGATTTGAAATTGATTTGCATTAAATTAGTGGTCTAGATGAATTTAAATTTGATAAATAGGATTACACTAGTGATCTCATCCAAGATGTATAAAGGTATTATGGATCATAATGAGTAGATGGGTGGGTGGATTTATAGGTTTGCTCAATTATTGAGCATAAATTCCTTGTATCAAATGCTAAATAGAAATAATTCTAGGCATGACTAAAGTGAGTCTAAAATTGAAGGGGGGAAATAAAAGGTATGCACTTTTCTCATCCACAATAAAATTTAATGTTGTGAGAAAACTTCTTTAACAAATTTAGAGTTACTATAAATACTTTTCTTAAATCTAATGAGAACATAAAGTGGCTCACAATCTATTATTGAAGTTTGAATGGCTCACAAAGAGCCCACCAATGATCAAGTCTACCTAAATATAGAAGGCTACTTCTCTAAAGGAATAGGGTTGATCATATGTCCTATTCAAATTTGATAGACTAAAAACACCCTTCAAGTGTTTAACTCTTGACCAAAAGAGATGATGATTCATACACCTAATATCACAAAAAGAAAATTTTAAATTGTAAGATGTTTATCCTCCCATTAAAAATATCTTATGAAAACAAATACGAGAATCAGGTTTAAAAATAAAGTGAGTCCAACATAATAACAATGACATGTCAAAGCTAATAAGGCTAATGCCACTCCTTTAAAAGAATAAGGTTTCATCATATATCCTATTCAAATTTGATAGACTAAATACCCTTCAAGCTTTAACTCTTGACTTAAAGAGATGATGATTCATACACCTAATATCACAACAAATTAATTTAACATTGTAAGATGTTAATCGTCTCACTGAAAATGTCTAATGAAAACAACTATGAGAATTCGATTTAAAAGTAAAGTGGGCCCAACATATTAATACCGTGTCAAATCCAATAGGGATAATCAGGAGATTGGTGACACATACTCCTCTACAAGAATAACATTGATCATATGTCCTATTCAAATTTGATAGGCTAAATACACTTCAAACTTTAACTCTTTACCTAAAGAGATGATGATTCATACAACTAATATCACAAAAAAATAATTTAACATTGTAAGATGTTAGTTCTCTCATTCAAAAGATCTTATGAAGACAACTATGAGAATTAGATTTAAAAATAAAGCGGGCTTGGCATATTAACACTGTGTCAAAGCCAATAGGGCTAACTAAGAGGTTGGTGACCCCTACTCCTCTAAAAGAATAAGGTTGATCATGTATCCTATTCAAATTTGATAGACTGAATACCCTTCAAACTTTAACTCTTGACCTAAAGTGATGATGATTCATACACCTAATATCACAATTTTTTTTTGACATTTTAAGATGTTAATTCTCCCATTGAAAATATTTGATGAAAAAAATTATGAGAATTAGATTTACAAATAATGTGGGCCCAACATATTAACACCATGTCAAAGTCAATATGACAAATTAGGAGGTTGGTGATGCCTACTCTAAAAAGAATAAAATTGATCATATATCCCATTCAAATGTGATAGATTAAATTATGTCATATTCAAATTTGATAGGCTAAATATTCTTCGAACTTTAACTCTTGACCTAAAGAGATGATGATTCATACACCTAATATCACAAATCTTTTTTTAACATTGTAAGATGTTCATTTTCTCATTGAAAAGATCTAATAAAAACAAATATGAAAATTGAATTTAAAAATAAAGTGAATCCAACATATTAACACCGTGTCAAAGCTAGTTAAGACTAATCAGAAGGTTGGTAATGCCTACTCTATGTGATCATATATCCTATTCAAATTTTATAGACCAAATTATGTCCTATTCAAAGATTAAATAACCTTCACACTTCATACTCTTACCTAAAAAGATGATGATTCATACACCTAATATCACAAAAAGTTAATTTAACATTTTAATACGTAATCCTCTCATTGAAAAGATCTATGAAAACGGGATTTAAAAATAAAATGGGCCCAACATATTTACACCGTGTCAAAGCCAATAGGGCTAATCAGGAGGTTGGGAACGGCGAGAATGAATTACATTCGAAGCAACCGTTGACCAAAAATGTTGGATATTCTGAAGACGCTGTCAATGGATGGTTCACACCACGGACTAAAGTCGGTCGTGGTGGGTATGGCATGGTGACCAACCAGCCACTGTACTACACTTCTGAAAATCTCAGATACATTCCCAGCATCTCTTTTTCCCGATTCTGAATCGCCGGATACTTCGTCATGTTGTACTAAAATTCTGCTATCCTTTACAATTGGAAGTTTCTTTCAGATGTAATAATACAGTGTGTGGCGAGCGACAAAGGTATATAAGATTGGTTTGAGTTTCCGAGCAGTTTGAAAACTATGAATTGGGACCCACAGACATAAAAATGCTTTTGCGTGCCGCATGCAAGATTGAGTGGTTGGATATTGGGCGGCTACGTTGCTTACGCTTGAATAGTTTTTCATGTCTTTCCTAATCGATTGTTCCGAGGCGTACTCGCACCAACCTGTGGACTTCTTGGTTTAGTTGTCTCCTGCAACAGTTGCCCCCAATCGATAATATAAAATGCCACTTTCTGTTCATATGGGTAGTATTAGAATTCCTAATTTGCATTTGAAGTTTATATGAATCATGGGATTTCCTGCAGCCTACCATTTTATCGTTATCCCAAGAGCGCTGCTCAGCTTAGCATTTGCTTTAGTTTATCTAAACAATGGAATATGTTGGTTTCTTTCTTGGCTTGGGCTGCCCCAAGTCATACAGGCGTATGAGTATTCTTGGCCGGAGTTTTCTGAAAGTTCCCCTGACATTTCCTCAGCCTGTGTTCCTGATTTAATCAGAGAGAGGTTGCCTGTGATTAGATTCGGAGAGAGGGTGAGTGAGATGGAGGAGGATGTCTTTTGCACCGTTTGCTTGAGTTCCTTTGAAGAGGAAGACCAGATTCGACTGCTTTGTAACTGCTGTCACATATTTCACAGAGATTGCTTGGATAAGTGGATTAATCACCATCATAAGACTTGTCCTCTCTGCAGATGTCCTCTGCTTCCACGACCAGAAAAAGATGATGCAGATGAAGGTAAAGGCAATGACCAAGTATGGATCATGAATGGGATCTCCTATATCTTTGGAGAAGATTATATTTGATGGAATTGGATTTCAAATTACAGATATGTGAATTTCTTCATCTTAACTGTCTTCCAGAACTTATTCAGTAGTTGTTGCTGACAAAGGATTTCGAATTTGGGTTTCTGTTTCTAACCAGGTTTGTCACGTTGATTAGTTAATTAATTGCCAGATTCCTCAAGCCACTTCTGAGATGAATCATTCTTTCCACCAAAAGAAAAAGAAAAAGAAAAGCTTAAAACTTTTTGAAGGTTTCAAAAAGTCCACAAGTATGATTGAAAAAGTGTTTGTCGAAAAGTCCTGTGTACAATTCTTCTTAAATTACGAGACTCTATCCTGCCTTCCCCTGGAACCCCATTAGCAGTGCTATCCTCTTAAAACTTTCCTTTATCCAAGCTTTAAAACACCTTTTCCCTTCTAGTCAAATGCACTTAAAAAATGGTTTCTCACTATTTTTTTATGGTTAAAAAATCTTCATATTTTAATTTTTCATGGAATAATTTTTGTGAAGAATGTTCATAAGATTTTTGATTTATTTTGTAGATGAAATTATTTCAAAATATAACAGATTTTATTTATTTGCATATATATGAATTTATTTGTATAAGCAATTTTATTTTATTTGTAAGTTTGGATCTAATTTTTAATTATGTTCTTACATAAAAATGTGTAGTTCAAAGTTACATGTGTACTATGTGATCTAGATATAGATCTATATTCATAGCATAACTGGTCATCAATCACCTTAGTAGATAGGAAGACAATGATGTAGGCATTGCATGATTAGTCATCAATCACCTCAGTAGATAGGGAGACAATGAGGTGGGCAGGCAAGGCCAAGGGGAGGGGGAGGGGTCATGATAAAAAGAGGAGGGGGACATCCTAGCGTCACTCACTACATATGGTTTTAAACTTACTTTGGACTAAATGGTTTAGTGAGTTCATGAATCACATACAACTAGTAAAGGGAGAGACTATGAAGACTGTTAAATAATGGAGTGGACTAGTTATTAGAAACTAGTGTGAACATTTGAGATAGTAAGTAGGTAGGGCCAAGCCTTCCTAAAACAACCACCTACTATAACTAGGAAGAGGTGTGAAGTGAGACATAAGGTATGCAACTCTTGATTCTATATTATAATTTTAGATATTGCATCTACCAATTAATTAATAAATTTTTGTCAAATATTCTTTACAAAAATTTATCCAAAGAGTTTGATGCTATGAAGATTTTTGCAAAGATATAAGATCTTTTAGTCATAAGAAAAATTTGAACACACATTTTAAATGTGTGTGATATATACCATACATTTTCCCTATTTTTTATGCCACATTTCATTGATGTTGTAAGTGCATGGTCTTAGCACTCAATTTGACACATTTGGTACATAAGGTGACCCCAAACATGAATAGCTTTCACTTTGATATACTATATCAATAAATTTTGAACACAACAATTCCAATTCTAGAGGTCTTTCCATCCCTTGAATAGGTGATGCAAGATCTTCTAAGTTAATAAGAAAAGTTGGATCATCCAAAACAAAATAAAGGTAAGATGAGAATAATTTTAGTTTTGGTGTGTTTTTAGCTGAAATGACATCTTTTGAGAAAAAATAGAGAGTCAAATACTGTTCTAACTAATTTTGATAGCAATAGAAACATATAGTGCATCTTCAACAACAATTGGCTTCACTTTGATAACATAAAATAATATAGTCACATCTTCAACAATATTTTATCTTTGGTACCAATGCAAATTTACTTCAATAACAACTTATGAGTCACTTTAATAGAAAACCTATGTGTAACTTTAGTAGCAAAATAGATTTATTGCAATATCAATATAGTCAACAAAAACTAGGATGATTTCAACAAAAAATATAAATTATAGTTGAAAAAGGTTTTTTTATTGATGTGGATCTTTGAGGACACTTATTATCTTCATCTAGATCAAATTTTTTCATACCTCCATGTTTTAAATTGATTGCATGGTTTAATTGTTGGGTAGTATACTTGTGTAGATATTTCATGAAACGTGTGTTAGTAGTATAAAAATTAAGATGATTTCAACTAGGATCAAACATAGTAGATGATGAGTTGTGAATAGTAGCATTTCTTGAGCAAAAAAGTTATTTAGCAAGAACTATTTTTTTTTAATCTAGCCGATTTGCAATCCACGGCGATTTATATTGTTGTATGTCATCATGAGGTGTTTATGGTTGATAAATTGGTCATCAAACCTTCTATAAATATAAATTTGGATAGATGAGAATAATGAAGTCATTATTCAAACATAATGTTCCCTTTTCCATAAGCAATATATAATATTTATGTAGGGGAAAGTGAAGCAATAATAAATAGATTGTGAGAACTAGATGCTAACCATTTTAAACATAGAACATTGGTTAAATAGGGGAAAAAATGGGAAAATAGTGAATAGGAGGAGAATTATTAACTAGAGATTTCATCTATACATAGAAATAGATCTTGAATTAATGAAATTTTCTAAGTTGGAATAGTTATGGAGTTTCATTCTAAGAATTTTTATAATCTATTGATGGTTGATTTCAATTTTAATGCAATTTAATTTTAATTTTCTATCTAGAGATCATGAGTGTTGTACAAAGTATGTTAGGATACCTTTAACTAGACACTTCGATCTAGGCTACAAAAACTTTAATCAAAATAAGGTTTCTTATTGGGTTTTTTATTGAAGAGTATCTAGAAAATTGTTTTGGATGTTTATGGAGTCCTAAAATCATAGAGATATGTCAAGTTAAGACATGTCACATAGGGAAAGATGAAGAGAACATAGGGTTACTAATATAGTATAGAATGTTGAGAGAAATTCCCATTTGAAAATGAACACAATGGAGGTAGCACAAAGAGGAGGAGTACATATTGACAATGTAAGTGATGATGAAGAGAAGTAGAAGGATAAGAATATAAAATAGACTTGAACTAAAGTATTAAATTAAAATATAGCTATTGGAAGCTATGTCAAAGATAGTTATTAAACCAATATTGGATATCCATTGCTATAGTGGAATTCTAAGCCTTGAAGAGCTTATAGATTGAATTACAAAAATGGAGAAGTATTTTGACTATGATTCAATGGAGGATTATAATGGCTTAAATTTTTCTTACATTAGATTAAAATTTCATGCCTCCTTGTGATGTTATCATGTAAAAATAATGTGGAAAATAAGAATAAAAAGGAATATTAAATATTGGGATTAGATGATTAGAAAATTGAAGTTCAAATTCCTATTAGTAGATCATTAAATGCTTATTCAATAAATATAAATGACAAATATTATATGGAGGAATTCTACAAGCTCAACATTTGGGTTGGTTATATAGAGGATGATAAAGAAAATACTTCAATTTATATTAATTTGGATTCTATATATCTATTCAAGATGAGTTTGGTGTGATTAGAGTGTAGTGAGTGGAAGGGGCCTCTCAATATGATTTGAAAGTAGAAAATAAGCTAGAAAGGAAGAAAACAATATAGTTCTAGATAAATGGGATATTTCTCAAGAGGAAGAGGACATGCATGGAAATGAAGAAGAGTCCAATACTAATAAAAAAAAATTTCCAATCAAAACACGAAGGGAATAGGAAATTCAACAAGAACACAAGGTTATTACTAAAACCAAAGAGTTAGAGGATTTATTATAACTTCTTATATGTTTGGAGAGGCTAGCTATTAGTTATTTCACTATCCACAAGTATAATACAAAATTATTATGGTAAATGATCAAGTAAAAATTAACTTCTTACAAGTAGAGTAAATATATTAATTCGATAATGTAGGCATGCTTATAACATGATATAGATATAGATCTATATACTGTAGAGAAAGGGGATTCACTACGAGCACGAGTTCTCTTCATTTAGATAGCCTCATGGGGTGAACTACCCTAAACTACTGCAAGGAACAATATGAGAGTTCTAAAATTCAAAAAAGCAGATCACAAGAGTATTCTAGAAAAATTGACGGGCTCTCGAGCAAAGGACGTCAACACATAATACGGACTAAAGCGTGATGCAATGGAATCATAGAGGCACGCTGGTGTCTCGTATGAACTAGGAACTAAGTTTATCATAAAAAAATAACAAAGTGACCACCAACAATCGGATTGCTAAGAACTTACAAAATATAGGAAAATAACAAAATGTAATAAAGCTGAAATAAAGTGAAATAGGAATGATAAAGATAATAAGAGATGGAAAGGAAATACTCACAATCACACAAATGATGAAGCCTCTAGCCCATGAGTGTCTTCAAAACTTGCATGTGTAAAATTTGGAAAAAGTGTTGGGGCTGTATAGGGGTTTTCCTCAGTTGAACCCCCGTTTTGGTGTTCCCACATCTATGGATAGCCAAATAGATAGAGAGAAATAGAGTATGCAAATGCGATGTGATAAAAGAAAACCCTGCTTGAGGAGGAGAACTTGTATCACAAAATGTGAGTGATAAAATCAATCCTCGCTTGAGGAGGAAAACCTATATCATGAAGCAATAAATAGGGGATATGGAGTCCTAGGATGCTCACAAGCACAAGATAAGGGAGATAGAGCTGCAAGGCTTAAGGAAGCCAAATGGAGAGAGCAATAGAGCTACAAGAGCCAAGAGTGTTGCAAAGGGAGTTGTGAGAGATTTAGAGAATGTTGTTGTAGCAAGCAATGGAGCTATACAAGAAAAATAACAAAAGAGAAATGTGAGAGCCAAGGTTGGAAAGAAGTTAGAGAACAAAATGAATTGAAAGGATAGGTTTTAAGGAGATAAGAGAATCAAAAAGAAGATTCCCGAGCGGTTACAAGGTGACCCAAGCTGTTACCATTGAAAAATGTAGATGAAAAGTAGCAAACATGCTCAGAAATAGTTGTTTGAACATTGTAACATCATAGGATGCTAGTGCAGTGAGTGGACATCAGTGCATTGCACTAGTTTCTAGACACATCATGCTACAAAATGACACAAATGGGGGAAATACAAGATTCAATGCAAAGCGAACACACAAGGGTAGCTGCTAAAAAGTGAGCCTTTGAGCATCCTAAGAGGGAAAAAGGCTGATGCTAGGGCTAAAATGAGCCTACACAAATGCTAAGGGAGTGGACACTAGATTAGATACAAGAATGTATGTGAAATTGCAAGGGGTGCAATTTTACGAAATTACATATACATATAATTATTAGTCATCAATCAATTCACAAAATAGGGATATGGTGAGGGAGGGGAGATTTGGGGAAAATAGATGAGGGATGCATCCCAACATCAATTTCTTTGTTGAATCCCAATCTAATAGTGCCCAAATTTTCGTGAGTCCAACCACTTTTGTGTATTTGACATTATTTTTACCCATCATTTATAACCAATTAGAGAAGTATTTTGATGGGTTTTCAGTTAACAATTTTTCCTAAATATTATCCTCTATCACCATCTATATCACTATCATAGTTTATAAGTTACAAGAATATGATAAATTCCTAAGTTTATGAATATTTTAGTTATTTTCTACTATTTTCACAATGTTGCAAAATTTTATAAGACTACTAGATATTTCCTATTTGTTCAACATCTAGCTCCAATATCTATTCTTACAGATTCCCTCGAGTCATTCCATCATCCTACTTCCCTTAATTCATCCTATTTGTGGGATTTCAATGTCCATAGATAGATATTTTCATCATGCTTGAACTTGCCTTCCTTTTACATAATTTCTATCTAACATCCCCAATCCTCACCCATGTAGACTTTTGATAGAAATTCTGTAATTTTCTTTAGTTCCATCCATAATCCTCCCTTTACAAAATTCTTATCCACATATGGGCTTATGAACCTCTATGATCTCCCATACATTTTCTTTTATTTTCCTACTCTTAATTGCAAATTCCCACTAGTAATTCAGATTTCCACTCTACAATCCAAATCTTATGTCCACTTTTAGATTCAGTTTCATTGAAGGTTTCCTAAGAATATTTTCATTTATTTCTTCATGCATAGTGAAGGTCAACCTCATCTAGACCTAGGTCTCCCACTTCATCACTTTTTGGTTCTAGTTATACAATAGAATCCCACATCTCTTTCTTGACCTTCCAATGTCCATAAAATTTATGTAAATTTCTCTATTCACCCTAACTACTCCCCAAGTCCTCCTTGGATACCATTAATGGATGGATTTTACCTTGCAACAACTCTAATAGGTCTTTCCCACCCTAAACACCATTGTCCATTTGAGGGTGTGATTTTTCCTACAAATCTAATGGTTAATAATAAAGAGGGCCTATTTTTTAATTAATATGGTGGTTGATTTATAATTCCCAATGGTTCTCATGCTTAATTCAATTCATCTACTTCCAAAATTCAAAAATTTCATAGATTCTTACCTTATCTTGCACACCAAGGTCCCAATGAGGTATTTTTTTAATAAATTTTTTATAATAACATGTGGTGAAGGTTATATGCTTCCACAAATGATCAAGAAAACCATTAATGACTGGATAAGTATGCAATTAAGTAGATGATTATTTTTAAATGTACTATAGCATGAAACCATGTGAGCTATTTATAGGAAAATATGGATGACCTCTATAGTTGTTGAAAACCATGGTTATTACCCCAAGGTAGTCCAATGCTTTTAATTAGTATATATTTAAAATTTGAAAGATTCAAGAGGATGGAAGCAATGTTATAGAGTAAGAACAAAGAGAATAAGTTTCTAGACTAATACAAGTTTTGTTCTAGTAATCTAGACCAAAGACATTCATATTTTAATATTATGGGTTTTATCCAAAGGGTATAATATAGCATTTAAGTCCTTGGAGAACAAGTTTAAAAGTACAAATCCAATATCTTGTGAATATCTCCATATGTACTGTATATGTTTCTAAAAATTTCATATTCTATTTTTAATCACATTCTAGTTATTTAAGTAATAATTTTGATTAGTTTATCATTTGGATCACTATAAAATCTATGTAAAGATTTTGTAATGTATCCAAGTTTTGGATTAATATAAGGAATATATGAGTCAATGCATGGATAACTAATTTATTTTTATTTTTATATTCTTTAGCTTATGCATTTTCTTGCTTGTATTCATAGAGCTTAGCATGTACATGAAGATAAGGTATCACATAATTTATTTCAATATTTTAATATTTTGATTTATGAAGCTTAAAAATATATCTCCCAGCTAGATATAAGTTACCCTCCCATCACATAAACACACTTAAAAAACATGAAATATCATACTCACTTCTTATTGTGTTGATTTATTTTGATCCATTTCAATGTGCAAATATGCACCTAGAATGGAAGAATTTATCATAGGCACATTGTAAAACAATTTTCATGGTTATTCACATAATTAATGAAGATGCAAAACCTTATAGTGTTAAACAATAACAAAGAAAATTTTTGATAGACAAATAAGAGAATATTGTGCATTGGGTATGGTTTTTGACAAGGCTTATATCTATTTTCAATAGTTACATCTAATCTAGCACCTCAATAAAGCTCCCTTTGGTCTAAATAAGCCTATATTCAAATATCTTAGCTACCTTAGTAAATTTCTTCATTGTTGCTTTACCTAATCATAAGATTGAGATCTATGTACTAAATTTGACATTGCTAGAGCTTAGAATAAATATATATTTATGGATTTGGGAACCAAAAAATCTAGTCATTAATATAATAGCATTGTTGTTTGGGAGATAGGTCTTGGTTGATATTTTCAAGACCTTTGTTGATAAAGAATAGTTTATCTTTTCTATGTGGATATTGGTGACTTTTCCAAAGGTCAAATCTACAATAAACTTGGAAATCAAAGAGGTTAAAATTAGAAAATACATTTAAGGTATATTAAAGGATGTCAAGATATAAAAATAAAAGCATGCAGACCATACACTAGTTGGAAACATAAAAGAATAAGTATATATACTATATTCATTCCTCAAAGAGATGATGTGGGTATTTACAATAGGGATAATATTCTTGTTGAATTAAAAGATCAATATCCATATACCTCATATGATTTAAGTGAAAAATAATTAAAGCTTGTAGAATATATATAAGATATAAATATGTCATTCCTAAGAATGGGGTAAATATATATGAGACATAGAGATATATCCCATGATCTGCATACTAAAGAAATGAACCTACCTAACCCTCCACATGTGAGAAATATGATAATTATTATACACAATAATCCCCTACTACAAATAGTAGTCAAGAACATGACCCTACCTTAGATGACAATAATGCAACTACATAGGTAGAAGATGAATATAGGGAAAGATAATTTGAGCAAGAGATATTTTTCGTAATTAGATAAAATCAAGGTAATGTGAAAAGGGCTAATGCAAGAAGTTGGGTCCACAAAAAGCTCAAAAAGTGGAAGTTTTTTTGCTGTTTTTTAGAATTTGTTACACTTGGACTAAAAAATTGAGAAACTTACACAATGAATCTTAAAAAACGTCAGCAATATGAAATTTATCATTTTGAATCTAGTCTCCAAATATGTAATTTATTCAAATACCCAGATTATAGAAATTAAATTTTGATAGGGATGTATAAAAACCACTTTTTAAAACTCCCTTTTTTTTACAATACCATGCACGTGTACATACACCACTTTTTGACCCAAATAAAAGCATTTTACTAATGCCTTCTGGGGAAAGAGAGCTAACAACATGAAGATTGATGAGGAAATTCTTTTGTAATTTTTTTTGAATATTTTTTTTATTGGCCTTAATTGCTATTTTTAAAAATCAATGTGTACAAACAACATAATTGGACCTAAGCTAAACATTTTTTGAATTTTTTTTTCATTGTGTCAAGAATTTTCTAAAGATTGATGCCATATAATTTTTTCACAAGAAACTTAACCAAAAAAAAGTTATTAAAAAACAAAAAACCCTGATATTTCAAGTTTAAGGACTAGTTTGCTTAGAAATTAATAAAAAAATAAAAAAAATATAATCCAATCTTAATAAAAATTATAATCCAATCTTAATAAAAAATATTTATTTGGAAACTAGATATTGTGTTCTCTAATGGGTTTTAATTTTATAGATTGATTCAAAAAAAAAAGTCCATTAGCCATATTGCCAAAGTTAGCTTGTTCTCTCAAAATTTCCCTAACCTTGTACTTGTAGGTCTAAGCCTAGGTGTTGGGTAACCATACCTTTTCTAAGCCTAAATCTAAATGAAAAACATCTCTTGTGAGTTTCATACCTTTTGGAACAAGTACACACTTCAAAATGGGTACCTACTTTAAAAATTGAATGGGTATTTGCTTTAAAGTTGAAAAATGACACTTCCCTTGAATGTGGACCCAACCAAGGAAAAATTTAGTGGCAAATAATTAAAATCGAGACCTCCAAAAATGGCGAATAGTACAAGATAAAATGATGTAGAATCGCCAAGCTTTTACAAAAAAATAATTTCGTCTCGATTAATTCGCCCATGTAAACGATGCGTCATTGGAACTGATTCACCAGTAGTTTATACTATAATTACAAATATTAATCAAATTCGCTAGTAATATTATATTACTACCATTAATTTCAGGGCAATATCGCCACAATAATAAATTACCATTTAATTTTAGGGATATTTTAGCCTTGAATATGGCTTTAATTTATTGCTATCAAATCATCGATTATCATTTTAATCAGATGGCTACAAGTTGATTCCCCACCCTAATGCGCACCTACCTTTTAAAAGGCTTGTTGAGGCCTAGAAATTGTTTTGGTCCACACGATTAGGTTTAATCGTGTGGACCAAAACAATTTCTAGGCCTCAACAACCCTTTCAAAAGGCATGTGTGCATTAGGGCATGAAATCAGACCAAAACAAATTCTGGGAGTCAATAAGCCTTTTAAAAGGAACGTGTGTATTAGGGCACAAAATCAACCTACAACCGCTTGATTAAAAAGCTAATCAATCATAAAAAATTGACTTTTCGTTTAGTCTTAATTTTAGAGTGAAATTTTAAAAAAATACTTAATCCATGTGTGCTCCAATGCGATTTCGATAGTCAATTTATGCTTGGTGGTGAGGGGCTCTACACCTTGACCCTACCTGTATCACGACATGAGTGCATCGGGGCCACTGTCCCTGAACCCCACGAGCAGGCGTTTCCCCCTCGACCCCCACAAGGGGGCTCTGCCCCCTTAACCCCCACAAGGGGCACTGCCCCTTGACCCTATCGGTGGCTGCCACTCCTAGGCCCCTACTTCAATATTACAAAAAATAAAAATATATGGGGGAACTGTGCCGACCAACTATGCAAATTTTTAAAGGGTAGATTTGCCATTGTAATTAATATTTTTAGTTATTATTCACTAGGATTCGCCACTGTGATTATTATTTTTACCAATTATTTATTAAGATTCGCCAAGATTTTACAGATTTTTTTAATATTGTGCATAGATTCACCAAGAAAATTAATATTTTTTTCAAATAAAAAGGAAAGATTTGCTAGGATTTTATACCTTCGCTGAGTGGGGGGGTTTCTTAAAGTTATCCTTGGACCCAACTTCTTGCTCAAACCCAAATCCTAGTATAAATTGAAGTTCCACAAGCTCAAATTTCTCAAAAAATTTAAAAAATAAATTAAAATAGCTCAACATTTTCCAAACCATCAATTATCTAATTAGTAACATAATCAACATCATAATATTAGGGAAAATATGAGAATCCCCATTAAAATAAAAGATCAAAATTTGTTACTAGTGAGATATCCATTACACATGGATTTTATGGTATTCCAATTTATCCTAATCAAAATTATGATGGAAAGGAGATTAAATGAAAGATGCCAAAATTTTAGGGAAATAATAGTATCATAGGAGAAGAATACCTTAGGTTCTTCATTAATGTCACTAAATAATATGATATGGAAGATAAATATTTCATGATGGATCTTTTCCTAAAGTCATTTAAAGAGAGAAACATAATGGTATATAAGTATTCTAGATGTTAGCATAGATTCATGGGATGAATTCATGAGATTATTTATATTACAATATGGAGAAAGGGTGATCCCAAATTTTTAATCCATGAGTTGATTGATACAAAAAGGGACAAATGAAACTATTTTTATTTTAAATAAAATATTTTTGATGACTACGAGGAAACTACCTCCCCATTTGAGGTAGAATGGGTCAATACTCCTAATCTTGTATTATGAGGCATTTTATGAAAATTTAGGATATTGGCTTCATTATAAAATCCTCAAACATCAAGGTAATACTATACATTTAAAATCAACATAAAGAGAAATATAAGAGATTTTAGTAAATATGATATAAGATATATTGTACGAATATTCTAAGGATTAATGTAACTACTTCAAAAATCCCTCATAGCTAAAGAAAACATGACAAGTTGATGGGTAGTTACAAATATCTCATATAGAATTGTAAGAAATGAGAAGGGATTACCTCCTAATAATACTACCATGTATTTCAATGAAGGCTAGTAGTTACACAATAGACCCCACAACTCTAATTGGTGTAAAATTCTTTGAAAAAATAAAAGGAAAATGGTTTCCAAAAAAGGAAACCAAGGAAACCAAGATAAATACACTTGTGATATCTTGAGGAGGATTTTGTGAATTTACAAGATGATTGACTATGGTGTGAAATATGTTACATCACGATCAAATAAATTATCTTGCTATAATAGTACTTGTTGTTTCCCAAATCTGCAAGTTATTGAACTCTAAACTTGTGTGCCATGTCTCATGCTTATATTCAAAGAGACATTTAGACAAAAAAAATTGAGAATAATCTCACCCTTTCTCCCCTACACTTCAAGTTCTATAAAACCTAGGTGGATCTCCCTATATGGTACTAGATATGGATATGGATATGGATATGAAATAAGGTTTTATTTTAGCACCTAGCAAATAAACTTCATACAAATGATAAGGGTTTATATATTTGCAAAATGGAAGGCACTATCCTTGTTGTCTTTGAAACCGAGGTATGAAGTATGAAAATAATTAAAGATAAATATTGCAGAAAGTAAATCTTGGTTTTATATTTGAAAAGTGTTTCTGAGATTAAAGGAAAACCATTCAAAATAAACTGGTGTCTATATAGGATTACAGAGTCACAATGCATGTGCACACCCTTCACCATATTTTAAACATATTTTGATGATCATTCAGTCATTAACACCTTGCATTAATGAGATCAACTAATGAATAATAGTGTAAACTCTACTTACAAATCCAATCTATAATAAAACATTCTCATTATTTTCATTGAAAGAAATTACATTTCTCCTTGAGAAAACTAACCATGAAGATAACCTAGATATAGCAAATGTTCATGGAAAGATTTACAATCTTTGATTGTATTACTAAAAGAAATATCTCATTGTAAAATGGAGACAATATACACTGAGAGCATGCAAAAGCATGTATTGATATATGTTGCAATCAAAATATACAATGTAATTACAAGAACATTCACAAAGCATTTGCCTCTATTTCCTTCAACAAACCTAAAAAGCTACCCCTTACAACTTCTTCAAAATCCCAAAACCCTCACAAATGAGATAAATATTACAATATAAAGAGAATGAAGAAACTTTGATTTAATCTCTATTTGACATCTTTCACACTGATTCCCTTTGATTTGGCATTTGGAATATGCCATTTTACCCTAATTTCCTTCTTCCTTTGTCTTTATTCATTGCAACTAAAGTTTGTATCCTCTTGCATTTGAAAATCCCATGTAATCCTTCTACCTGCATGTAAAAAGTAGTTTTATTGTTTCATTTTTACCTACAAGTGAAAAATTCACTTTTGGGTCAAAACCCACTTCACTGGAAACTAAAAATTTATTTCATCTTGCATTTTAACTAAGCATTGAGTGTTAAACATCTAAAATTTCTCTTTGAGCTTAACTTTGATATTTTGTCAAATATTTTCCAATAACCCACTTTCCTATGAATTCGGTCCACAACTAACTCATTTTCACCTTTACATATGCCTACATTTCAATCACAATAACATTTCCATTGCTTAGACCCTACAAAATATACATTGCAAAACTGATTAATTGCACTCAAATCCTCTCTATTTTCTCAATAATACATCTTCTTAGTGGCGTGACATTTGGATCTCCTTCACACCATTTTCTTGTTGCAAACAATCTTCACACCTATCCATTTCATTTTGGCAGGAAACACATTTTATGCCATTGCCCAAATACCCCCTCTGCAAGCAAAAAACTTTGCACATATATTGCTGCCCAAGCATGATAAAACTTGTAGAGGTATTCATAAATGCTAATTTATAGTAAAAATGGATTGTTGGCCATTTTTGGTGCTATTGGCAACATAAATTAATTCATACAAAATTTAACCTCTTTCCAAACATTGAAATAGCTTCAAACAATTCTTAGAATGTTGGAACAACAATCTTTACCCATCAAATAGCTAGACAATTGTCCCAAAATCACCCGCAAGCCCATTTCCTTCTTCCCTACACCCCCACAAGCATTCTTTGGTGGCGAAACATTAAAAAGAGTGAAAAAAACATTTCTAAAGTTTCAATAAAGTTCATAATGAAATATTTAAAACATAATAAATGTTTTAAATACATGCATATTAAAACATTTGGGAAAATGCAAATTTTCAAATTCTCCTACTCGCAAAATGGTGAAAATTCATTGCGCACAAATTGGAACTCCTAAAGTTGAGATTTATTGTGAGTGGGCTTAATTAATTAAATAAAACATGGGTTTTCAATTAGATTTTTCCCAACAATCCAAATTTTGGTACCTCCTTTGTAAATGGGCCTATCAGAGGTGTTCACCGCACCTAAAAGACATTAAAATAATGCACTGTTTGACCTTCAATTTTTATGAAATTGGAAATGAAGATGTCTTAGGCCCAAATAGGAAATAGGTTTCCCTCAGAATTTTGAAATTTGTAACTTTTGAAAACATCAAATCTAGCTTGGTCATAGTAAAAAATGCATTAAATGGCATATCAGAACTCTTCTTGGAAGCACAAAACTAATTAGGAATATTACCATATGAACCAAAAAACTTTCTATGACACATATTTGCATGAAAATCACTGAGAACTTGAAAAATCTTAATCGACAAAGATGGGCTCTAGGGTAGATTTAGCAGGATGCTTGAACCTAACCTCTATCGACACATCGAGAGCATATGAGCACTTCAAATTTGTGAAATTTGAAGGTTCCAAAATTACTAATAAAAGAGAATTAACTCCCAAATAAATATGGTAGCCTATAATATTATAAGGATGATGATGTGGAATATCTTGAAACCTATGAAGGTGATGAATTCATTTTGTATTATTGAGACAACTATCATGTTCAATATCTGATACCAAATCAAGATTTTAAATATGATGCAGGAGCATCCAGTGGTGTAAGGGCAATCTTGCATCACCCAAAAATAGTTAAATTTCAAGTTTCTCAGTTTTTAGATGTTTTTACATTTTTTGGATACCCTTTTCGTCATAATGAAATTCCCAATTTACAGTTTTTATTTTCTGTTCATGGGTTGAAAGATATTGCAGTTTTAGTTTCCTAGATTTGCACCTAAAAATCTTTCGAGTTAGATTTAAGGCACTTAGATTTCTCGGAATGGCCCTGAACCTTGCTGAAATCAGCGTAGTGATTTCGAGCACGTTATTGAATTTGAGACCTTTCCAACTATGATAGGTCGAATAGAGCGTTAGAAAGCAAGCAACAAGTAAAAGAGTGCAAATAAACAACAAAACAACCTACACTTCAAGATTAGCCTAAGTTGGAAACAAAAAAGGACAAAGCCACAAAATGGAACTTTATACCTTGCGTTGAGTCGATCCTTTGGTTGGCCCTTCGATCTTTGACGTGTATGCTCCTTGGATGGCAAGTAGATGTGAGATATGAGATGCAAATGATGCTTGGAAACATGAAAATAACTAAGTGTTGGTTGAGAAACAAAACTGCAAGAGTTTGGCTAGCACAAATGATCTTTCCAAAATGAGAGAAAAGAGGGGGTATTTATAGGGTTTTTGGGAAATCCTAGGGGAAATGGACGGTTGAGATTGATCCACCAAATATCAAGATGTAGGGCTAAGGTGAGTTGAGAACTCACAAGCCCTCACATCTTGACATGTGGCATGGGAGATAGCCCTAAAAGGTGAAGTGGACATAAGGTGGAAGGAGAAGGACATGACATGGAGAGGGGTACAAAGTACCTTGGGATTGGACAAGATCTCCTCATAAAGGAGGTACTTGTCCCATGTGGGTGAGAGGACAAGTGAGGAATTAAAAATTCCTCAAATATCCTTATGGGGAGATGGGAAAGAATTTTAAATTCCAAAGGGTACATTGGGGGATTAAAATGTGAATTAAAAATTCACATGGGGAAGGGAGATGCCTTGTCAAAAAAGAAAGGCATTCAATAGGGTTGACTAAGGACACATGTCATAAAGGACATGGGGAAGAGAAAAGGAATTAAATATTCCTTGGAAGGATAAAAGGAATTAAAAATTCTTGAGAGGCTGATTAGGCTAGTTAGTGAAGGATTAGAGGAGGGTTAGGTGGCTAAGAGAGATTAGAGGCCAACTTGCAAAAGTTGGAGGATGTGACACATCCTAATCAAGGATTAGGCATGTGCACATCCTAATTATGGGATTAGAAGAAGGATTAAGATAAGATAAAAATGATGGAGGATGTGACATGAAGGGAATTAAATAAATGGAATATTTATTTAATTCAATTGATGGAAGGAGGATTAAAGAGATAAGGTATTATTAATTAAATACCTTAGGGATTTGGCATAATTAAATAATAGTAGTATTACTTAATTAACGAAACTAAGATGAAAGGGGATGAATTTGGATAAATTAAGTGTCCAAATTTAGACATCTACATTTTACCCCTCTTTGAGATGGTGTTACGAAGTAGCATCATTTCAAAGAATATTAAAACATAGAACCTAGAAGAAGATGGTTAGATTGAAAAGATGCCCCAGTCATTCAAAGCAGTGACTAGGAAGGAAGATGGTGGGGGGAAAGATGAAAGTTAGGATGAAGGATGCCCCCTCGAGAGGACATGCGGGTTCAAGAGAACACGGGTGTGCTCTCGAAATGGATGAGATGATGCAAGGGGAGTTGAAGAAGATGATGCAAAGTGATGGAAGATTGGGAGGGGAGTGTGATGAAGGATGAATGCAATCTAAATGCAATTTGCCATCGTCGAGCAATCGATTTTGCTATACAGGAAGATATGAGACGCCAAGGTATGAAGAACCGTATGATTAGTGTCAAATGCATAAAAAAACACAACAAACAAGAAGGCTATCCCAACACCCCAAGGTCACAAGGACCTTTGGTCGGGCCAGGTATTGGGATAACCACAAGCACAAAGGATGCCCAACGTAACACAAGACCTCAGGGATCTTGGTGGGTACTACGTGGGACAACCAAGAAGACAAAAGAAAAGATCAAGATACACCTCTTATGACTCAGTCAAAGCACACCATGATATGATGGATCAAGGCGACCATGACAAGTGATGATAGGGAGCTCAAATGATAAACAAAAGCCAAAAGCATCAAAAGATCACAATTAATTTCAAACGTCCTTTGCCATAGGATCAATCAGGGGGATGGATGGGATTGATGAGGTCTGTTAGGAAGGATGCATCCTGTTGAGACTGATGATGGATACTAAATTAAAAGATTGATATGACGCGGGATATTCAGAACTGATTAGATCTGATGATACAAGTGAATCTCATTTGTTAAGATATAGCTAGATAAGGGCATAGCTTGACGACGCAACACGAGAGACATGACACAAGATTGACACAAGATGGGAGACTAACACATCCTAGCGACCTAGGGGCTCGGGGGCCGATCAAAGATTAGCCTTGCCTACGTGGAAGCGCAGAGCCCTCGTAGTTCGATAAAAGGTTGACGACAGACCATGATGGAGATTTTGATGGATGACCAAGACAGGATGGAGAACACGAGAAAAGGGGAAAATATAGATTGATGATGGATGGAACATGATCATATGGAAAAAGTAGAGAGAGATTGATGATAGGCGATAAAGGGACAAAGTGGACAATGAAGATCGATGATGGAAGGAACCCAGGGGCAGATCAAATGATCGACCTTGCCTACGTGAAAGCGCAGGGGCGACGTAGTTCAACAGAAGGCCAAAGACAAATGATGGATGAAAGATGATGAGATAACCCTAGGTAAGGGGATAAAATGATTGGACTGACACGATGGGACAAGATATACCTGTTGGATTGGATTGGATGATAGTGACTAGACAAAGCTCAGGGATGGGATAGTTATCCAAATCATCAAAGATGAAGTGGGAGGATGGCATGACAGATAGATGAATGATGAGATGATGAGATAGATGATGTTGGATTGCATGGGGAAAAGCCTAGAGCTAGATACCAATGACAAGGGATTATGAGAGGGGATGAGGGGAGAGGATGGGGGAAGAAAAGGATTGTTTGGGTGGACGATGAGGAAAAGGTGGCCAGATGGATTGATGACTGATTCATGGAATGAGAAGGTGAAGGGTTGGAATAGATGGAAGATTACTCAGAATGAGTAAATGATTGATTAAGATTATGGAATGAGAGTTTGAAATGATAGAAGGTGTGATGAATGTTTGAGATGATAGGAGGTTTGATGAAGTTTTGAGATGATAGATGAAGGTTCGAAATAGATGAATGGTTACACGAAATGGGGAACGGACTTATTAAAATGGATGAATAGGATAAAATTGAGGAAGATGGAGGGAGGGATCTTAAGACTTTGGTTTGATATCCAAAGATCGTGACTGCAGATGGATGAAAGCTCAGATTAGGGGTTTGGTTAAGCTCAGATTGGGATAATATTAAAGCTTAGATGAGGATTAGATTGAAGACTAGAATGATTGGAGGATGTGAGTGGATATGATTCTACACCGAGTTCCAGGGTTGAAAGGGCGTAAAGTGTTGACAATCAGATTTTTCCAAATTTGGAATTTTTTTTAAAAATTGTCAAATTTTGACATTTTAGGAAACTCCATGGTCGTATGTTTGAGAGTCCCAATTTTTTCCAAGAAATACCCATTAGTGAGATAGGATGAATCGCCAACTAAAATCCCAGATTCGAGATATGCATTTTGAGTTATGAGTGAAAATAATTTTTCAAAATGTTGGAAAAAAACACTAAATTGGGATTTTGAGGGCCAAGATGAAAGTTTGAGGCCCTGAAAATGGGTCAAAACGGGTTCCAACGACTTTCAAAGAAACCTGTTGGAAATCCACTCGTTATCTCATAACGCAACCACCCGTCAAATTTCAGCTCAAACGGACACCCGAGTCAAAATTTATGGCCTCCGGAAGTTTGGTGTAAAAATCAAAACCCAAAAAAATATGGTTTTTCGATAAATTTTGAAAATTTCAAGACATGGGTTTTGTCCGGGACGACAAAAGAAAAAACAGGTAGGAAATTTTTTTTTGCTG
>VDFB02169544.1:0-13795 GCA_007258455.2 Sequoia sempervirens | reverse complement strand
ATGTCGGCCACAATTTGATTTTTTTTAATTTTTCATGTTTTTCAAAAATTCGATGAAACTGATAGCCGACATTTCGACGAACGTTGGGGATAAACTTTCAAAAAATTGGAAATTACACATCAAATTTTACAAGCACCCGACGAACATCGAATTTTACATATTTCATCGGACAGTTTCGTCGTATTTTGCAATCAAATGTATTAGTGAGAGGTAGGTTTCATTTTTTCTCCACACAAATGCAAGTACATTATAACACCATGTTCTAACTCTATCACATCACAATGTGAGTGTGCTCATGTTATAACGTTAGCTTGCTATATTGCGAGGGAACTCATGTTATAAAGCTAGTGGTTATAATGTAAGCACACTATAACAAACTCACATTTTTATCTGCTTTGGGTATTGCCAATCCTTAGGGTTGGATTTACCTTGGGAATCCAACCCAAAGGGTTGAACTTACATGCCAATTCCCAAAGGCGTGTTTCTTACAAATTCTAGAAAGTGACACAATCTCAACCATGCTCTCCATTGAAGGTTTGCACATCTTTCGCTGTTGAGTTACAAAAATATCACAATAACATTGAGCTCTTTCTTATCTTTTTAGCCATGTAACTTTTTCTATATTTCAAATATGTTAAGGTCTTGATTTTTAATTTCTTTTGCTAGTATCTCCATTTTTTGTCAAAAACCTATGTATGATATTTTTGGTTTCCTTTTTTTCCTTGTTCATCAAAATTTGAAACAAATTACATTTTTACAAAGTAGAATCTATCATATACATATTAAAAAATAATGATTTTCGATTAGTTTCAAAAAACATAGGGGGGATCATGCTCAATTTTTTATTTTTTAAGATGTGTCCATTTTGAAAATTAGTTAATATTCATATATTAATTTTAAAAATTATTTAAAAAATTGAAAATAAACTACATGGTGGCAACTAACTTAAACTCACTAAAGATATTTTTAAAATACTAAAAAAATGTTGACATTTTAGGGGGAGCACACTAGACACTATGCTATATTTTTTGACATAAATAGGAGCACTTTGTGTGCTCCCCCTATTTGAACCTCTTAATCTCCACCATTTAAAAAATAATAATATTTTAGAAAGTAGATTCAGAGTATTGTGAATCTTGTTCTTGTTGCATATTCAAATTTTGAGCATAAGTATCTTCAATTTCTCATCCAAGATCAATTTTTCTTGATTCCAAAAAAAAGTGGCCACTTAAGAACCCCTTTTGATTTCCCATTTCCATGCACTTACCCATTGCTTCTATTTGGGTGTCCTACAATGATGAATATCTATGTCACCTCTTCCCTTAGCCTAGAGGGATAAGCTTTAGAATAATTTACTCATTTACCCAAATGTATGAAAAACATATTTCTTGAGCTTGCAAACCAATTTTTAAAACAATTCTCATACAAAATCAAGCATGAAGTAACGATGCTCAATCTTTGCAATGCCAAAAAGATACATGACAAGATCTTTTTCACTTTCCTTGAACATTAGAAAGTCCTAGTTGGTAGGTTTCCATGTCCCATACTTGAGAAGTAGCTTGTACAAATTTTTGTCACAAACCTTGATGTTGAAATGGCCTTCCATTTCTAGGTTCATTGCATGTGCACCTTTGATGAAATCATCAAAATGGGTATTCAAATTGAGAAGTAACTAGTCACCAAGGGATTAGTAAAAATCCCCACAAAGGATAACAAAAATAATAAAAATAAAAATCCAAAATATTTTCCAAAATAACAACGTAGTAAATGACGGTAGGAAACATATCCATATAGTGCAAAGTCTGGAAATAAACTAGTATCACCTACAAGACCACCTAAAAGGGAGAAAAAAAAAATTTAATACACAAATTTATGTGAATTCTTGAAAAATGTGTGTAGGAATCTTTTACAAGAGAATACAATTAATTTCCTATTTCCTACATTTTTTTATGATAACCAACTAGAAGTTGCGTGGTACAAGGAATATTCAAATACTATGAATACCATCGACTCAAAGGTCACACGACAAATAAATGCATGAAACTAAAAGAATATCCAAGATTTGATAGACTAAGGTGATAGTGAAGTTGAACCATCATCTTCACCTAATGTAGACTTGGGTATACACTAGAACCCCTTTCTAAAGCATGATCAAGATCAACCCACTACCAAAATGAACTCCAAACAAGATAATCACACCTATCCTTGAATACCAACCATTTCCTTTAAATCCTTGGAGAGACCCACTTCTACATAGATCCTCATTTGGGATCGAGTTGAGTAAAAATGTTTAGTTCGACACACACAATAGAACTTAGAGACGCTACAATTTATGTCAAAAAATTCCAACATGACAAGTGTAAACTAGGGAACTCCACACATAAGGGAACACACGAAGCTTTCTCATTAGAGATGATGAAATCTCTAGTCTAGGGTGAGAAAACAAGTAATGAAGAATGAAAAAACCAAGGGCCGTGTTTAAGGATGACTTCAACATGGTTGGATTAAACAAAATGAAAAAAATTCTATAATTTTTATTTACCGAAAAAATGCATATCATATTCCTTTGCTAGGATTTCCAAGCCACTAACAAAATGAAATGAAAAGGTCACCAAACATTACACCTAAGCTATCTATTAAAATATAACATTAAGATAAATTCTTTTGGAGATAATACTATTGAAAATATACAACTTAAATATGAAACAATATGACCCTTAATGACATGGTTATTCTTAAATATCATCTAATTCAATAGTTAAAAATTAATTTTGACAAATAAAAATAAGATAAATAAATAATATCAAGTTTCCATAATCTAATATTTATCACTTTTTCATATGAATAAAATACAAAATTGTTATAATTATTTGATCATTGAACCAAATAATATTTAAATAAAAGATGTCTATCTCATTGCTCATTTAACATATAGAAAGCAATTAAAAAAAGCTCATAACTATACAAACCAAAGTTTCAAATAATGAAAGTGATGATGATATCAAAATTAACAGAATAATAGATGGATAACAATGTTTTGCCACATCTCTCACTGACTTGTGTGTTGACAGATGCTTACACTGCCATACTCCTTACTGCCTCTAAACAGATGTATCAATTAATTAGAGTGATGGATTATTACTTGGTCTATGTTTCTCATCAAAACATTCACAATAACTACACACCAGAATCCCACATTGTGTGAGACCCTTACTTCCCGCCTTGAAAATAACAATCCAAATATGGAATCAACACTAGTTGCAGTTGAATGTTTTAAACATATATAGATTTCACATCAAAATTATGACACTGTCGACAAAAGATGTCAAATTGTCGAAGTTGAATTATTCTATTTTCAGATGATAGATCATCATGAAGTTTAATCTGAAACATTGATTGAAACTAACATAATAAAATCCATAAACATCTCATACTGAAATATATAAAATGATTATTCAAAACTTTTGATAAAATCCAGAAACACCTCATAGTAAGATATATGAAAAGGTTATTCAAAACTTTTGGACGTTACAAAACGTTTTATGGGCAGGGATTGGTGTGAAAAGAACTTAGTTAAAATTGAATTCGAGTGAGTTTGTGTGTGTCAAAGATACATCACCGACCTATGGTGTGTTTGGAAAATATTGTGCAACACAGCCGTCACATTGTTGCATGGATTGGAGTGATTGGATTCGATCTAATTTTCTGCTCACCAACCATGATATACGTTCTCAGCTCCCCCTATACGCAAAGGTTTCCCTTGCACAACTTTTTCTCGGTCGCCACAAAGTAAAGCCGCCTTCTTAGCAATACATGGAGTAGATTCGAGAGGCCCTACAATATGTCAACAACCAATTGGCACTAAGGTCATAACCACCCCAACTTACAAATTTTCCTACAAGGGAAAGAATAGACATCCCTGGAAGTAAATAGGAGGGAGAAGCAATCCTGTGTGGGTTTGTAGAATCCTTCAGTTTTATGCTTGTGGACTGAAGTAGATTAAGTCGGTAATGGAAGGAGAGCAAGCGTAGGCATAGCCTACCAGCATGGAAGGAAGCAATAGTGCGCATCCTGTTGGGAGACCACCGTATCTCTATGGATGCTTCTCTCCGGAAATGGAGTCGCTTGTGCGTTATGTGACATCTTCATACCTGCTCTCCAATACTATGGAAACTCAAAGGCAGATGACGTCCACGACTTTAAAAGCGTTTGAGAATCTCCGTTTGGAATTCCCGACCATGAAAGTGCCAGTCATTAAAAGTGAGGTTTCCTGTGAAATCTATCGTTTCGAGTTTTTCTTGATAATCTTACATTAATATTACAAAGGATATGCGAAAAAAGTTACATTTTGAATTTATTGAATGTAAAATTTTAATTGGGGCGGGGTTCTGGTTCGGTTGACTAAAACATCTTGTTGCAAGTAAGACGTCACAAGGTTCAATCTCACCCCATTTCTGTGGTACTGGAGTGTGTGCCAGTGTCACTGGTCATGTGAAAAAAGTTTACTAGTCACTGCAGTTTATAGGGGGTTACTCGATTCTTGTAGTCTAAAAAAGAAAATATAAAATTTTAATTGATAAATCTGAAGGGACAAGAGACAAGAATCAATGTCGTTAAACAGTAAGAGCTAAGCCACTAGCAAGGGCTGTACCACAATCATTAGTAGGGTTTGGATTATAAAGAATAGGCTCTCAACCAAATCACACCTTCTTTATTTTCTTTTTCAGTAGGAGGCTAAGTATCATGAACAAGAAAATAGCCAAATTAAGAAGAAATTTTCTAGAGTTTGGCCATTTAGAGGCCCCATGGTCAGGAGTCTTAGAAGATGTTGAAGGCAAGTGGGATGTTTGAGACAAACCATAAGCAATTAAAAGTCCTTGACTCTTCTTGGAGGTGGCTATGAAACATGTGATTGGGAGTCATGTTCATTATGGGCCTTTTGGTTGTGTCCACATTCACGTCAATGGGGAGGGCAATAACTCTCAAATGGAGGGAAAAGTTGGTGGCACTCAATTGTATATGATGCATTACCCAATGATCTAAAAGCAACCATATATGAGTCACTTCAAATGTAACTTTATTTGCTTGCGCCTAAATTTGTATGAGAACATTGGAACAAATCATATTCTTAAGATAAAAAGAGAAGCAAATATTGAGAAAATGATGAATTTTTTTTTCCAAATGCTAAAAATAATTTCTACCTTAAAAAAAGTGTCAAATCTTGGTGAACTTAATAGGAATTCTATGCCAATCTCCAAAAGAATAATATACCATGAAAAAGGTTTAGGCCTAAAAGGCCTAAAGAAATCATGAATCTAATTTTAAGTAGTCTAGGTATTGGGACAAAATTATAATAGTTCCTTGAAGTCACCTATTGTCCGCAAAATAGATAATGAGAATTGGCAATGCCCAATTGAGTTAATGTGGTACCAATGGGAAGACCTTGTTAGAGAATACATGAGACAAATGGATAAATTTTAGCTCAAGGAAAATCAATTAAATCATCTAAAATTGTGGTGCCAAGAATCCATAAAAGAATTTAGTAACCATGTGTAATTCAATTTTGAAACCATATAAAGGTGAGGAAAAACTTGACTAGATCCCTTGCAAAGATTCTAATTGCAAAGTTTTATATCATTTGGAGTTTTTAGTCAGTTGGTTTCTTGTTAAGATTTTCTTTGGGACCTTATTTAGACTTCTCCTTCCTGTAGAGGTGTATTTTAGTAGGCATTCACAAAAAAACATGTCCCATATAATTTTAGGCATGTTAAAGTAGTGTCCATGCTTGAATCTATTCAAGATATCCTTTTTCCTTCTTTTGAACTTCCTCCTCTCTTTTTTTGTGGTTGGCCGTACAAGAGCACTATAATCAATAAGATCATATAATATTTTGTTATGAAGCCATCCAAGAATGAAAATATGTGAAAGGAAAATATAAATAGGAAACTAAAAACGATAAAATAAAATGTACGCTATTCAATAGGAATGCAAAGCATGCAAGCATGAGTGATTAGAATGAGAACTTAATAGGTAAGTATATGGGAAATACCACCCAAGAGAATAAAAATACAAGGTCAATGCAGGATAAAGTGAAAAAGTCGCTACATAAAGTTAACTAAGTGTAGAGAGAACCTAAGTGGAGAACTAGCAAGTAAAATTTATGAGGGAAATTAAAAATGTAAAATATGGATACTAGATACAAGGCCTAATGAGGTACCCATGTACAAAAAAATTCCCTTAAAAAGATGGAGGAGAAAACCCAACGGGAAACAACTCCCCACAAGAGGATGATGTAAGAAGGGCTAAGAAAACCCTCTTGAAGGAATGGAATCTCACACTTGTAAGCGATTCATAGATGGAAACACTTGTTATTAGTTAAGGGTTTGGTGAAAATTATATTTATAATTTTCTATACTATTTAAGGAAATAACACAAATTAATGACTTTATCTTGTATCAACTCCCAAAAAAGCACATGTGGATCTTGATGTGTTTGGTCCACTAATGATGAAATAGAGTATTCAATATATAGATGGCACTTTGGTTGTCACAGTAGTTGATTGGTGGATTTGAAAAAGGAATTCCAAACTCGGTGAGAATATTCTATATCCAAATAGCCTCAATAGCCACATTAACAACCACCAATACTCAGCCTCAGTTGATGAGAGAGAGCAATGTCATGTTGATTATTTCTCTACCAACAAATGGGATTGGAACCGAGTTGAAAGTTGTATATAGACTTGGAATTACATCATCAAGATTTCTAGCCCAAGAAGAGTCAATATATCTAGTAAAATTCAAACTTATGCCTACTACATAGTGAATCACATATATATTATTAGTGCCTTGAATGTAGTGAAGAACATGTTTGGTTGCTTTCCAATGAAAATCATGAAGCTCATACATGAAGAATGAAATTTAAAAGCGAGTACAATTCAAGTAAATAAGGATACCAAAAAGTTGGTGATATAATGTAGTATCAATCAAGGGAGTGGAACACTTGGTCTCAAGTTTAGCTCTTGATAGAAAGGGAGTTAGTGCAAGCTTATAGTCAACCATATAAAATTGAGCAAGGAGATTAAAGGAACACTTAGGTTGTGCAAGAGTTACAAAATGAGGACTAAGTGACCTCAATCCCAAGAAAGTAGTGTAGCATACATGAGTTACTCATGAAAATTGTATTATGCAAAGTAGTCTTGACTTTGTCAATGATGGATGATGTGCTCCCCATGACAATCAAATCGTTAACATAGATGACAAAATGACTCCTATTTCTCAAATATTTGATCTCGAGGAGTGGAGAGGGTACAAAGCTCTGCTAGGGTTTCTTGCTTTTGTGGTCATCCTTGGCTTTCCTTGTGTCATACAACACCATAGGTGTAGGAATTTACTATCCCAAGTGATGCCACATTTATTATGGCTTTTTGTTTTTTAATGACCTTGATCGACTTCAACCCAACAATTCTTGTCAGTGTTGGCAATTTGATGGCTCTACACAATGGCACCTCCTTTGAACAAGCAACCTCAAAAATTTGTCCTGAAGGTTTTTCACAAGGTAAGTCTTTTGATCCCCTACGAATGTGGTTCTTCCCATCCTAGAATTTGATAATGCATGTCAATGGTTAGAGAAACGTACTCTTATAGGATATTTTGTTGAGACCTGGTATCCCCCTGAAAGTGTGTTAAAAGAGTGGGTAAACAAAATTTGGGGACCCCTCATGCTAGGGTCTGCCTTGATATGGTCCAAAACCTAGAACCAAAGGGTTCTTCCTTTTCTATTTCACATAAATAAATCATGCTCATACAATCTTGAACCATGGTCCATGGTATTTCTGGTCCTCTTTTTTGTTCTTCCAATCGTGGACACAAGAATTTTTTTCTTTGATGACAGGAAGTTAAGGGTCCTGATCTGGATTGAGTTTCCCAACTTTCCCTTGCCTTGTTTCCATTTTTTGCACCACATGGCATCTTCCCTGGGGAAATTTATTTGTATTGAACCCAATCGATTTTACCAAGCTTTTCCTAAAAATCAGGTCTGTTTTGATGTAGATCTCTCTAAAGACTTGACTAGATATTCAAATTTTACAAATCCCAACAAACCTAGAGGGTATATTTAAATTTTTTGAATACGTGTTTTAGATGTCAATCTGTTGATCATAAGATCAAAGATTGTCCCCTTGTTGCCCCTAGAGTTAAGTCCCTACCATGGGAAACTGAAAAAAAAATCGTCCTGTAGAAGCTCCTACCTCCAAAGCGGACTAAAATTGGACTACAGTGACAAGCCTGTAAGACCCCACCTTGCATGTGATTAGAAAAACCATAATTTGTTTTATGTTTTTGAAAAACCATAATTTGTTTTATGCTTTTGAAAAACCATAATTTTTTTTATGCTTTTGAAAAACCATAATTTGTTTTATGTTTTTGAAAAACCATAATTTGTTTGATGCTTTTGAAAAACCATAATTTGTTTTATGTTTTTGAAAAACCATAATCTGTTTTATGTTTTTCTTAAATAGATGGTAAGATGTATTATGGATGCTAAACAGTGTGATTATTTGAAAATACTCTTGCAGTTCATTCTAACATTTTTTTTTATCAAGATGCGACCACAAAGTTAGGACTCGTGAATTGTGAATATGAGTTGAAAGTGTAAATGAAATTGTTGTACAATTAAAATATATTTTAGTTATCAAATTAATGTGATATAGGATTGTTGCTTATGTTTTCATTGGTAATGTGCAGGAAAGGAAGAGCGCCAATACGAGAAGGGAAGACTATTGAGAACACATCGAAAAAAAAACCATCTCCTCGTGATCATGAATTTGACCTTCTTTTGGGGGCTTAGAAATAGATAAATTTAATATGTTGGCAAATTAAGGTGGTGGAGATTGATATTAAAGGGTTAATTGATTGTGTTATATGGGTGTAAGTGGGGGCTAGGGGTTAAAAACCCTTATATCCAAGTGTGAAACTTGGATGGAAACTTAAGTGGGTCTTTAAAGAGGGTTGTTGGTCAATTTCCTTGGTTGGGATGCAAAAACAAACCCCCTAGGGTCTATACCATAGTGGTAGGGGTCAAGTGGGCATATAATGGTGCCCCAAAAACATGATTTAACCCCTGAAAAAGTCCTCATAATGGAGAGTGACAAGTTTTGAGGAGAGGATAAGGTGAAAAGATTGAGGGGTTGTCCAAGTGTATGTACCCCTCTTAAATAAGGAAAAGACCCTCTTGATGGTGGAGGTACACTCACACCTCCCCATCCAAGGGTTGCAAGTTGAAACTTGTATATATTTTGGAGAGGAAGAAGGAGTGGGGTGTTACTCACTTCTCCTCTTGGAGAACTTGAGTGGAGATGGCAGAAAGGAGGTAAAGTGGAGAGGATTCCACCTCTTGGAGAGATAATGATCAAGATGTCTTGGCTTGGAGAGGAAAGATGGATAAAAGAGCTCAACCCCTTCACCTAAAGGAAAAGAGATAAGTTCTTCCTATTTTATTCCACCCTTGGTTATTAGTTGTAAAATGGTAACATATTGTATGGATCATGGTTGAAGATAGAAAGTAGAGAACCTAGATGCATGGGATTTGTGCTATGTTAGTTTTATTTCTTTGTAAAATTGAGAGAAGACTCCATTTATCACCATGGAGCTAAATAATTACTTGCTCGGGGGTATGGCTAGAGCCAGGCTCCATGATGCCATTACGGTAGGATGGAGAGCAAACCTTGCTAATTTGCATGTTACTTATTGTGATGCTAAATAATATTGTAATATTGTAGAAGATGTATCTAGTTGAAAAGATTGAAGAATGGAGGAAGGAACCTTAGTTGTTGGTGTGTTTGTTCCATTTCTATGTTTGATATGCATTGTTGAAAGTTTGGGTAATGGAAATTGTAACTTGTGGTCATAAAAGAAGGAGATATTCTATGAAGTTTACACTCAACAAATGCATGGAATAGAGAAATATTTTCTTTGGAAAGAAAGGAATTTCTGCATTAGTCTTCTATATTTTTTGTGTGTATTGTAATAGAAATAAGTACTCTATATGCTTGCACAATAAGGAAGATATCCATTTAAGTATTGTAGTAAAGATAAGATTGAGTATTTGAATGAAATCACCCAATGATAATAAGTATATACTTTTATGAGAAAGCATACTTGTGATCCCACAATTGGGTCAATCGATAAGTGAAATTAAACCCATATGATATTTACAGATTTCCTTGTGCATAACTGATCTCATATTTTACTGCACCTATAATATCACTAGATTTTAAGCATAGGAAATGTTGGATTAAATAATATATAAGAAGAAAATATGTGTGTGTGTGTGTGTGTGTGTGTGTGTGTGTGTGTGAGAGAGAGAGAGAGAGAGTGAATCAGGCATTCGGGGTGTGTGTGTGTGAGGCATTCGGGAAGAGGGCTCAGCCTAATGCTTGTGTGTGTGTGTGTGTGTGAATCAGACATTCGGGGTGTGTGTGTGTGTGAGTGAATCAGACATTCAGGGTGTGTGTCAGGCATTCGAGAAGAGGGCTTGGCCTAATGCTTGTGTGCGTGTGTGTGCGCGTGTGTGTGAGAGAAAATACAATATAATGCTTGGTAATGCTTTTTAAACTCAGTAAAATTAGTTACTTCAAAATCATATTTAAGCTAATTCGCTAAAATACATTTAGTAATGCTTTTTAAACTTCAAGGAAAATTATCCAAATCATATAGCTAAAATGCTAAGATGTTCTCTTACCTGATTTACCACACCATGAAAATGCTTTATCTTTCATTGTTCAAGTATAAGATGCTTCTAAAACTGCGAGTCTCGGATTTCTTTTCAAACGATAATAAACTGGGCTTGTTAAATCATGTTCGCATATTCGTTAGACAAAAACCAGCTGGATACTCATTTATAGTTTATATCCAACGCTTAAAACAACCCCTGTGGGAGGGCGCGGCCTCCCACAGGCTGCCACCGTCCCCTTACCCCCCTGTCATCTTTGTTTTAAAACCCAAAAAAAAAAAAAAAACAAAATGAACACTTCCTATTAATTTAAATCTTCCTTCAATACTTTTTTCCCATCTCAAATCTGTGAGAAGCGAACATCTGGCAACTCAGACCCGGAGAAAAAATAATAATAATAATATACACCAAATGGGAGTTATGGCAATTAGCTTTGTTGGGCGAGGAAAGATTGTGGAAAAAGATTTCCCTGCATTGTTCAGATGTGGTGCCCCAAGTATCGCTCTAGTTCTGAGGGCGTATTAAATGATATAAGTCAATCCTTGAATATTTAACTAGACGAGTCTGCTGTAGCCACCTCCAGAAGCATGGCCAACCTGCAATTTACAGGCCTCACGTTCCCACCCACAACTATTAAATTGCCTACCATTTCTGAAGCGATGGAGTGTACTCGTTAGACACCATAAATGTTGGGGTTGCCTCCTGTCGCACTGTCCGATCTATGGGTAGAATTCTATCATTGTTGTTATCTAAGAAAACCCGTTTCACGTGGAGTGACCTATGTTACCAGAAACAAGAAACGGAAACCGCAACGGCAACGGCAACGCGACGAGAAACGGGATATTCAAAGGTTGCGTATAAGAAACGGATTTTATATACATATATATTTTCAATCAGATTTATTATAAATTTGTCCCATATATAAAAATGCATACAAGTTACAAGTTTGTCAGATTTAAAAGTTTGTTTTATAAAGACATGCTAATTTTATACAAAGTCTTTTTAAAAAATGTGTTTACCTAAATTTAAAAAAGAAACACCTTATTTAAATATTTAAATAATTTTAAAAAATAATTAATAAAATAATTGTTTTAAATATGTCATTAAGATTCTAATCATTTAGAAACCCATCCTAGGAAAAGCAGTCAAGAATTTGGAGGGAGAAAGGGCTGCATGACATTCGTAAAAAGATAAGCACAACATGGCATTAAAAAACTAAAGTTTACTGTACAAACTTTTTGTTTTTAAATGCTGGACCGTATAATCTGCAGTCAAGCAGACGTTATTCAATGCTGAACTGTATGATCTCCAGTCAAGTAGACCTTAATCGCCCATGCGCATTCTTTCACGCCATGCCGATTCTTTGATAACTATGAAAAATCCCCAAAAAAACAGCGATTTTTTACCAGCAACGGTTTGGAAACGTCTGCTTGCCATAGAAACGGCCGTTGACGACGGAAAACCCGTTTCGGCCGTCGTGACGCGAAACGGCCCTCTCCCGTCACGTTTCTGGTAACATAGGGAGTGACAAAGGCTTGACACATATTTAAATAAAAAAAAAGATTGTGCAACGTCGATCACAAAACTGCTCAGGGATGATCACCAGTAAAGCACCATATTAAAAACAATTAAAATTCAGTGAAGTACCATGAGTAGGGTAGACGCATTTATGCATGAGAAAAGCATTGAGGAATTGTGCATAGCTTGTAGCCCTTGCAGTCCTTGCTATCTGAAATAAAAAAAAGTGTGCAATGAACCTAAAAGGCTGTCAACTCGATGCTTGGTCTGAAGATAGCAGAGACTAAACTATTAATCCAACGGTGTGAGCACGGCGTTCAAAGTAAACCCAGTTGAACTTAGTTAAAGAATGACAGCTAAAAGCTGTTTAGAAGAAGTTACGAAACAAAGATCAACTGTCCTCAAAAAGATCACAAATTTACTAATATGGCACAAACTACAACAGTAGCGAACAGATGCAAGAGAAACACAACAGACACAAGAACAAAGCACAAATTACAACAGTATTGAATATTTGTAAGAGAACACTTCAAACACTAAATTTTAACATACGCTAAAGTTTTCTAGAACATATTACATCATTTTTGTACAGCTACATTTAGAATTGAACTTAGTTGGACTGCCTGATGAATTTTGCACTGTTTAACAGCTCTCACTAAATCTGATTGGGATTGTTGCAAAACGCTGTGCTTAAGCGGTAGTGTGCCATATACTCTAGCTACTCCTTTCCCAATTCCCTTAATAGCAAATTGCTTGCAATACAAAAAAAAATAGAGAGGAGAATTTTCCTGTTGTGAACTCAGTAGCCATGTTCTGTGCACAGGATAAACAATACCAATAAATAGAATAATATAGAATTTTTAGGTTAACATTTTAATTGTTATTCTATTCCACTTGTGAGCGTCAAAAATGTTGGGCAAAATTCTAGTTTTTTTTTTTTTTAAATTTTTAAATGTTAAATCAACCGTCCAGATTATTTATGCATGTTATGAGCTTCATGGACTTAGATAAGTATTGGTTTTAAGGAAAATAAAATAAAGAGAATTAGAAATAATTGTTGTAATCTGCCATAAATAATTATATTCTAGCTGGTAAAGGTGATAGGCTGATAAATAGTGACCATAAACTTCATATTTAAAATATCACCTCCTTTTTACTTTGATATAAAGAGTAAATTTACATAAAAAGATTGAAGTAAGGGAGAGGGGCCAATTGTCGTGCATTCAATTGTGGTTATAATATCCAATTTTACCACATATTTATACTATATATTGCAAATAAATAGTTCAAATGTAAATAAAAAAAAAACCAAATGTTGATGAAAAGATGACCCATACTCGAACACATGAGAACCTCTTAATGTTATATTAAAAAAACATAAATACATTCATGAAGAAGTGAAATAAGTATTTCTTTGTCTCAAATAAAATATCACAACTATCCACTATAAGTGTGTCATTTAAAAAATAAAATGCTCATTTAATAAAATAAGACACTCATTTAAACAAGTATTGTTATCATAGTGAAAAAGTATTGTTCTTATGTGTAC
>VDFB02169543.1:46814-61979 GCA_007258455.2 Sequoia sempervirens | reverse complement strand
AGAAATCATTTGAAATAGTTAAGAGAATTATAGAAATGCATTTTAACAACTATCTCGCTAAGCATCTAACACAAGATTAATTTAACTTTCCTATAACTACTTACATTTTCATAATCATTCATTATATGTAATAAACATCCTATACCATTTCACTATATTTTATTTGACCATGAGGAAGTCATTTAGATACTTAAAGAATTATATAGATAAAATATAAAATTATCTCTATTTTCACCAACGAATTTGCTTTTTATTTTAACTCATGGTATAAACACATTTTTATACACTTATATAAACAAAGCCATAAAGCACCCTATCTCATCTAGATGACTTCTTCAAATTGATTTCTATTTAAATTCTATTTCCAAGAAATAATATAAATTGTCTATTACCACTCTAAATTTCCCTTAACAAATTAATATTAGCTTGCATTTATATTAATGAGGATTCACTTTAATATTGCACTTTCTATCTATAATCTTTTATTTTTAAATGTTAAATTCCATAAGTCAAAGGCTGTGATTATAATTACTTAACTTTATCAGTAACCCTATGTCAATATTATTTATCCATGAAGATTACCCAACCAACACACATTTACTCTTTTACTAAATTAGCCGAATTCTAGATTTACTTCTAGTAATATTAAAATCATTATTCGCGGGGTAAAACACCTTTTACTATTATCAATAATATTATTAAATACATTTTCTCATTGGTAATACAATGCCATTAATTTCAAAAAGTAATTTAGGTTTCTATAAATTTTATGTTAATGTCTGAAACAATATAAGATGGATTTCCTATATATATATATACTACAACTTATCAAATTATTAATTTTAGAATAAGAATTTCAGATAACAAATGAGTCAATTTTATCCTCTTGATGCAATATTGATAAATAACACAATTAATAGTAACCGCCTAGTTATGATAATTTAACTATCAAAATCATAATACTAATACAAGACCACTCCATAAATAGGGTAATCATATATTATCTAGGATGAAGATAGCTATTAAATAACTTAAATAGATTATTAGACTTATAGCTGTGGATCAATCCAAAGATTATGATATAACATGATTAAGAGGATTAGCCAATGGTTATATATAGCTTAAAATATTATTAGTCATTGAATTGAAAATGCTCTCATTACATATTCTATACTTGAAGCCAATCAATAAATAAATAATCACAATCACTATACCTCTCAGCATACAAGATTGTATGATAACCAAATGATGCTACCAAATAACTTAACAAAATAGCAACTTATGTTAAAATAGTAATCTCATATCCAAAATATAGAAAGATTACTTTTAGATGGCAGAATCCTATTTATAACTAAGTAAAAATGCTATGGATCTAACAAGGATGATGGCTCATTAAAAGAAAAAGGGAGACTATTATCTAAATTTATTAATATAAAGTTTCCCCATTATGACACAAGACAGATGAATGTATATGCAAGATGTGAAAACTATGAAGCAATAATCCATCAAGTATAAGGGAAGCAAAAATTTTGTTAGACGTTGTAATTACGTTGCCATGGTAGATATGGGTGTTAAATGAGGAACACGAAAAAGGCGCGGGAGCTGTTTGACAGAATTCCTCAGAGAAATGAAGTCTCATGGGGTGCCATGATTACATGATATGTAGTAAATGGATTTGAAGAAAAAGGCTTTAGAAACCTTCAAGTGAAAGCAGTCTGCAGGTGTAAACCCGACTTCACAACCTTCTCCAACATCCTTTCTACCTGTGTAGAAATGAGAGCTTTGGGACAGGGTAAAGAAAACCATCAAAGCATAATGGTAGGGAAATTTATTAGATGAAAAAGTTACAATCGCCCTAGAAGACATGTATGCAAGGTGTGGAAGACAGGTAGGGCACGCAAATTGTATGAGAGAGTGCCTCAAAGAAAATTGCGGTCTCATGGAATCCCAGACTGCAGGATATGCACATAATGGATTAAGCTAAAAAAGGCTTAAGAAACTTTCAAGCAAACACAATTGATAGATGTAAAGCCAACAGGTTATTAATTTAAACATTTAAACTTCCTATTATGTTCAGGTGTTGCGGCTAAGTCAGGCTGACAATGGTATCATGGAGATTATTTAAACCTCTACAACATTCTATTTTCAAGCACTGTATAAGTGACAGGTTGCCAACAATATCAGGAAGATTATTTAAAACTCTACAACATTCTTTGCTCCATTCTTGCGGCTGTGACAGATTGTGAATGGAATCGAGAGCTTAACTAGCATCCACTCTCTTCTGTGTTCTAGTGTGCAGCTGAGCCAGGTTGCCAGAAAGGCTGTCCAAGGTTGCAGGTGTAATACCTAACTTCACCACCTTTGCCAGCATCCTTTCTGCTTGTGCAGAAATGAGAGCTTTGAAACAGGGCATGGAAATCCATCAAAGCACAATGGTAGGGGAAAAATTTGTTAGATGAAGAAGTTGCAACCACCCTAGAAGACATGTATGCAAGGTGAAGAAGTATACGCTAGGCAGGCAAACTGTTCTAAGATCAGTAAAAGTTCAAAATTGCATAATACATTACAAAAGAAGTCTGATTTAGCAAAACATAATGAATTTAAGTTCCTTATATTTGAATCCCACTATAGTTTCACAATTTCTTAGAAACACAAGAATACAGTTTAAAAGAAAGAACATTTAATTGGGAGCTGAGAAAATTATTCGGCCGAAAAGAAACCTTTGGTTAAAAAAAATTAAAGAACAAGTGCTGGCAATAAAATATTAGTGAGTAAGCACAAACCACCATATAAAAAGCATATCATTTTGTGTTGAAAAAGATTGGAAATTAAGCTATCCTTCTTGTTTCTGAAGAAAAGATGCAGCCAACCTCGATATTGCCCTAGGGAGTTTCTAGATCTGGTAGTGACTTTCCTTTTTTTTTTGGTTTGGATGTCTCGAGGCAGATAAATCTGCGTTGCAGCTTGCAACGCCCTCCAGCCACAACTTGATGCCTCCCCCCACCGTCCATAGTCCCCTCCTAAAAGTGGACGCCCCTACCAAAAAGAACAATCCGTTGTTTTCTAGAATGTCTCAAAGACATGCGGCTAAACTTCCTCCTCATTTCACCACGTGTCCTCTGTACCTCCCTATTTTGCATGTAAAATTCTACCATCTTAATTCTTTCTGACAATCTCAGCTTGTTTCCTATCCTCTTTCCTCCAAGTGCAGCATATGAGTTGTGCGACAGTTGCATAAGTTAATCTCCTTGAATTTACACCATTTTCAATGCCCTCACCACTCCTTATAGTTGAGGTTTGTCCCCTCCATTAATATCAATTGTGTTCAACCCGAGATTATTTTCTTCACCTTACCCATTTGAACAATGCTTCATAATAGCAGTAATTGAGAGTTGGTGACCACCCATTCGTTCTGAGAGCAACGCAATTAGTTGCATTACTATTAATTTTGAAATTTCATAATAACATTATTAGTGTTTAGTAATGCGAATACAATTCACTTAAATACTGATAATATAAAATTGTAATATTATGGTGCAATATTAATATATGTAGCAACATCAATATTATGCTATGAGTATTATAAGAGAAAGGTATGTGGAGAATGACGTTCGACAAGTATTGATAAATATACAAGCAATAGATACACAAATTTTGAATTAGTCCTATGAGAAGTTGTTGTGAATCCCGGGTTACGCTTTATTTAAATAATTTGTAATCATGATAATAGTATTAATATTTTCAATAATATCACCGATGGTAAAGTAATTAATATTGTTCTTAATAATTTGTAATCTTTACGCTTACATTTAATTTACGTTACTAAAACAAATAATATAACTCTAGTGTGTGGTTCTAAATTTTAATTTCCATTCACCTCTAGCACTAAAATTAGGAGTAGCATTAATATCACTATAATGTCTAGGCACAATTATCAACCAAATCAAAAATACACTTACACTAAAATCTAGAAAGGACGATTCAGAGGGGCACTACAGGTATAAAGAGTTTCAGATTGGTAATGAAGTGATGGTCCACTTGAGGAAAGAAAGGTTTCCAGTGGGAACATATAACAAATTGAAGATGAAAAAGTTTGGTCCCTGTAAAATTTTGAAGAGGTATGATTTAGGGAATGCATATGAGGTAGAGTTGCCGGATGGATTCAACATTTCCCCTGTGTTCAACATTTCAGATTTGACAGAGTATCATGAAGGTGGCGTAGAGGAAGTACCAATGATGGAACAGTGTGGGATTCCAGCACCTACTTCAGAAAATGAGGAGATTGAAAAAATCCTGGATAGTCGTGTAGGAAGGAGTACCAGGAACAGGCAGTATGAAGAATATTTGGTGAAATGGAAAGGAAGGCCTGTTGAGGATTCATCCTGGTTGCCTAAGGCGTAGGCTTTTCAAGGATCAAGCTTGTGTTTTTTCCTCCATTCATCCTGAGAAGTGATCTGTGGTCACTTCTCAAATTACCCCGGGTGTCTGATGTAGGAGCACCCAATGGTGTAAGGGCAATCTTGCATCACCCAAAAATAGTTAAATTTCAATTTTCTCAGTTTTTAGATGTTTTACATTTTTAGATACCCTTTGTCATAATGAAATTCTGCACTTACGGTTTTATTTTCTACTCGGCTAAGAGATTGTAGTTCTTTAGTTTCCCATACGAAAATCTAAAAATCTTTCGAAGTTAGATTTGAGGCACTTAGAGTTCTGATCGGGTTCTAAACTTGCTAAAACGTATAGCATATTTCTTTGAGCATTATTGGATTCTCAGACCTTAACGGTTCCAGAAACAAATTTCTATGTAATTAGGAGTCCCAGATCAAAAAGTTATGGCCCCTGAAGTTGGCGCTAGCTTCTGAAGATACAATTGCAAATGCTCTTTGAAATTTTAGAACTTCATCTTAAATTTGCCCAAACTGCCTAAACTCAAATTTGAATGTTGTTTTTGCTCCACATTAAAGAGGAGCTCTATTTATGGGCGGGTTTCTAATTTTTGGGTAACTTTTGGGGACAAGCTCGCATATTGCGAAAGGGTGATTTTGTAGCTTTCTGTAACTTGCATGTGTTGTAGAACTTGGGGATTTTGAGATCCTCTGCATGTAAGAAGCTCCATTTTCTAAATAATAAAATTATTCTCTTGTTTGTGGGTTATTTTTCTAAGTCTCAAAGCCGTTCTCATCAAATTCTCTAACTGCATAATCTCCACCTTAGATTATCATTTTTTAGATAGACATAGAT
This sequence comes from Sequoia sempervirens, assembly GCA_007258455.2. Lineage (NCBI taxonomy): Eukaryota > Viridiplantae > Streptophyta > Pinopsida > Cupressales > Cupressaceae > Sequoia > Sequoia sempervirens. The sequence goes on along the minus strand of VDFB02169543.1, from coordinate 56,735 downwards.
GAAGGTATTGTAGATTCTATACATATATACCTATTAAATTATACCCCATATTTTTCACCATCTTCATATTTTCTAACTTCATCTCCTTGAAGTTATTTCACAAGAATAATTATAAGTCATAATATTAGTTCTACTTCTAGAATAAATAAAGATAGGTGTGTGATAAGATCCTCATAAATATCCACTCAACCACTTCCTAGCTACCAATCTCTTATCACCAAGAATTCACCTAAAAAACCCCAAGGATACTAATAATTTACATTAAACATAATTTTCAAATAGCTATCCAATATCCGTCCATGTAACTCTATCTCTACTACTTACACTTCATTAATTTATTATTTACCATCCTCCTTTACCTTCTTTCTATAAAAACAACACATTACCTATGCAACTTCTTTCCTTTAGTACTACAACTCCTTCTACTGATACTACCTCCTCATCTTCCATTTTTATGCCTTAAAAAGGATATATTACAACTACCTTCTCATTTGTTCCCTCTTCATCCTCTGACATGAGGATTTTTTCTTCTTCAATTTTCATTAATATGACACTCAACGCTCTCTTTTCTTTTATCTATACAACTATGGGATTCCTCTTCTCCCATTTGCATCTGCCCCCTCACTTCCTTAGACTCATCCAACAATTCTTCTCCCAACAATCTATTTACTTCTCACATCTCTTCCATCAACATGAGTTTCTCCTTATCATATTTATTAGTTTCTTTATCAAACAAGGGTCCTTCAAAGACAACCCCTTCCACTTCTTTTGTTTCATGTAAACTTCCTTCCTCAAATAGTCATTCTATTTTCTTCATCTCCTCTTTCAATAGGAGTCTTTGTTCATCTTCCACAACTTTTATTTATCAAATATAGCACTATCCAATTCCATGCTTTGAACTCCTCGATCTTCACATTCTTTTGAAATAATTACTCTATGGTCCAAAGTGACCATTATCTTTTCCCTTTTCTCTTCTCATCTTCTATCTTGTACAATTGTGACTATGTGGGTTGCTCCCACAATTTTCTCTTCCAATACCCCTTCTATCTAATGGCCACAACGTTTCTCCTTTTTACTTCTTCTCTCATTGTCCTCTTTTAAGATGATTTACTTATTTCCAAATATCTTTGTTTGATGAGAAATACTTAGTTCTTCTACTTCTTTGAGATAGCGATCTATCTTTCATACTTCAGCATTCACTCATTTATCTGTCACCATGCCACCTACACATAACTTCTCCTCACACTCTCTCTTATCCACTTCAACTTCTTTGCACTGCTTACTTTCTATCACATCCAATCTAGCCTTGATTTTCTGCAGTTTTTCAATAATAAATTTCTCATACCTATTTCCTCATTATTCTTCTCAAAATGAAATTCTTACAGGTCTTCTCACGACTTTTCTCATCCTCTTTTTTGAAGACATCTTCTTTTACTTCTACTAGTTCTTTAGAGACTCGCATGTCTCTTTGTCGAGATTTTAGTCAAATTCATTGATTCACAATCCCATTTCTCATGAGAGTAAATGATTCACTTAACACTTATTACATATAATGATATTCGTAGAGATGAAGCATCACAACTATGAGATGTTACCCATCTCAATACTACTTTGATTCAAACGTACTTAATCATAGAATTTTTCCTAAATCGAAACACACTTAACTTACTACCTTATAAATCATCATTTAAAAGATTAAAATATTAAAATAGAATAGCCAACATAAATTCAGAAGCTGAGTATATAATAAATATAAATCACAGAAATACTGCTATATATCATGATTTAAAATGGATTCTGGAAAATTATGATTTGAGTTCATTACAAACACCTCATCTTGTCGCCATAAGAAGCAGAAGTGCGATGGGCAGCCGCCAATGGTTTGCCCACACGCTGAAAGAATTCATTCATTTGACAGGGAGGGCAAGCCATTCTTGGCTGTCTAACACAGTCTGCCTTAAATGCAATATCCATACAAGAGACTACAACACCCAATGACACTGAAGAACATATATATAGTGAGAAATGATCATTGATAAGAAGTAAATGTGGGTTCATACTGTTTCTGGATTCGACACAAGGAATAAATTAAGTGAGCAATATGCGGCTCTTGGAGACTTTATGCTTGACCTTCACCATGGTCTACACAGGGGACTTTATAAGGATATTTCACCATCTGTTGGAACAATATTCTTCTGAGGGCATAAATAGTTTGCTACTTTAGAGGGAATATAATCGGAAAATAGAATAAAAGATACCTATGGAGAATCCAGAAAGAAAGGATCCAGGCGCTCAAAGACTAGATACGCTGCTTCATCGTCGGTTCGATAAGCACGCAGCATATGACAAAAGAATATAAGGATAAGGCATGCCCGATGAGAAACTGGCTATGAAGGAATTCTCTCATTCTCTTGTTATTGAAATTATTCCTCTAGTCCTGCTAATCTATGGGCCAGTGTCCGCCATCTATTTTCTATTGGTATAATTCTTATTGACTAAATAGTTTTGTTTTAGTCAATAATGTGGCGTTTCAATATTTAGTCAAAATCAAATATTAAAGTTTACAAGTTAAAATCATATTCTTTATTATTATAGTAAGCTCAGCATAATTCATTTATCAATTTGGATACTCCATTTTTATTCCATTATCTCTATTTAAGGATTCCTTATGACATGTCATAATATCTATTGTATGTTGTCAACAAGTGTAACTCCTTCTTACATCTCTCTTTGCATCATAGATTCTCTTACATTTTGATGTTGGGGGTCTTTTTTTTAGTGATCATAGATTTTTATACAAAAATTTAACTGAATTCATTTTTAAAATTTAAGGTTTTGGAGAGCTCCATGTCACTGTTACTAACTTGATCTAAGGTCCATTTCAATATTTTTCAAAATCAAAATAAATTTTTATAACCCAAAAATTACTTTTTTTTTGTGTTTTTAATAGTAAGATGTAAAATTAAGACACCCTTCATAATAAAAATTTTTAAAATTCAAAATTTAACAAATTTAAATTATTGCTTAAAGAAAACTTTGAAAATTCCCTATGATACTTTTTATAAGTTTAATTTGTTCGTTACACCTCTTAAATAAGAAGACTTACGTAGAAAAATCATTACTACCTATGACAGGTATATACAAATATTCTTAACCATTACAGAAGACAGTGTAATATATTCACATGGAAGAATACACAGCATATATAATGTTACAGTGAACGATATGACAAGAGGAATAATTTGACTGACCATTCAGGGATGACAGTAAAGTGGCATTTCTCCATCTGTTACAACTCCTTTCGTTCAAATAGCAGTGGTCACCCAAAGGCATATTTCTGTTACACCATTTTATTCTCTGAGAATAAGAAAAAGTCTGTTGAATTTCACCAGATAAAGTCTTGAAAAGAGGAATAAGTATGTTAGAAAATAGATGAAAGCGACAATGATAAAGATAAGGTAAGCATGGAGAGGAATAGTTCCATCAATTTTTTCAGAAGACTTACCTGTCATAAACAGTTGAATGAATTTCATCAGATAAAGTCTTAAAGAATCCATTTGAAAAGAGGAATAAATAGGCTAGGAAATAAATGAAAGTAACAAGTATAAAGATAAAGGATAAAGATAAGGGAAGCATGGAGAATAATAGTTCCACGGTTTTATCAGAGACTTACATTTTATTAGCAGTCAACTGATAACATGAGAATATTATGATATTATCAGGTCTTTAAAAGTATAAAGAAATATTTGAAATATTTATTAGGAAAGAGTAGAGTGGTAACAAGTTTGTTGAGTGAGAGTGAGCTTTTGAAGTTATATTTACGGGAGTTAAAACTTTTTATTTGGATAGAAATAATGAAATATTGTAATTAATTAAAAAGCAAAAATAAAATAGAAGATAATTTTAATTAATATATATATTTTACAGAAATACAGGTGAGAAAAGGTAGGCTTTTGAAAAGAGTCAAACTCTTTTATAATGGATCACAAGATTTCAAAAGATAGAAAAAAGTTAATACAACCCAACCAACCAACAACAACAAGAAGCAAGTAGTAGAAAAATTAGAACACAAAATCAAAACAATCCACAACACAAAGAAAGGAACTAAATACAATGAACATATGTAATAACTCTCTAAAAGGAGCAATAAACAATTAGATATCACAAACAAAGGAACTAAACACAATGAACACATGCAATAACCTGAAAAGAGATAAAATCAAATAAACTACTAACAAATATTTTTTATAAAGTATTTTAAAATATTTTAAAATCTTAAGTCATTTTATAATTAAATGAAATAGTGTTCATCTTTAATTTTATGACCATTTTTCAATATGTAATTTAGGAACACTATGTTTTTTATAAGTAAAGTTGAGGAAGTCAATACAGAGAGGATTCACTTCTTTTAATACAAGGTTCAAGTAATTCATGAGTATAGTGCAACCCTAAATCAAATATACTAGACCATTCACAACTATATAAATTATTTCTTAATTCAATAATAATTTTACTTTTAAAGTTATAATATTCTTTTGTTAAAAATTAGTTGGATTAGTTATCTAGGATTTGCAAAAAAGAAATAAAAAGGTAATAAGGCTTGAGTGTAGGTATCATGAAGTTTACCAATTATATTTTTGAGAAATTAGATAAACCTATCACTATGGCTATATTTCTATAAACATCACTTTTTGTTTCATGCATCTATTAACAACCATTATATGATCATCAATTTGGTCTATTACTAAAACAAATCCAAATAATGACTATAATAAAAAAGTATCACTAAAACTACACAAGAAGATCTAGACTTTATTTCTACTATCAGAGACATAAGAAAGACACTTTACAACACACTTGGGTTTGTTGTGGGCTTAGGCTATCACAACATTGAATGATTTCAATTGCAAGCTCCACTAGGAATTAGATGTAAAGAACATTTCCTAAAAACTTCAAGCATTCAAGTCGAAGTGCTTCACAATACAATTCATCTACATTTCAAGGTAAATTTGAATTCCATCCATATCCTCATGAAGCAAAATTATGATAGAAATTGAGGAGAGTAGGGATAAACTTGAGAGAAACTATACAATATCACGGACATTGTGGTAGCCAATACACTTACCAAGTTCTAGTAGAAGTTTTGATGGCCTCACAAAACTATTCATCATCATATTTTTCCAACTCCATTGCAAGCCCCTATAATTTCAACATCCAAATTCATAACTTAGGATTATTGAAATCCTCGGAAATGTAATCTATAAATCTCTTTCATGATTGTTTTCATTACTCTTATGTTGTGAATTTCACACACACATATATATATTTTCCATCTAATTATATATTTTACTCTTCTTCTCTCTTATTTTTGTCATTCTATTGTCTAATCTTGCTCCCGATTTCTTTCTTTTTCTTGTACTTATCTACCATATATTATTTCTCATTAAGTATTTGATGGCTGCGATTAAATTTCAAATGCAAATCTGCCAAATTGATGGCTGCAAGCACCAGCAAATACAAATTTATCTTCTTTGACAACAAAATTTACAAAACAACACCAATCTGCCTGTCTATTATTTTATTACTGTCTTCCAAAATCAATATAGTATAAAGTAATTAAAACAAATACAAATAAAAACAGTTAGCAATATTTCTCCACTCTTTCTTTTGAACAGTAATTACATAGCCCACTGTGTTTGATATGCAAAAGAATATGGAGCTTTCAAAGCTCTCATCTAATTCTTTTTCACCAAAAATTCTATTGCCTGCACAGCAAACTACCAACGCCCCATTTCTTTGATTAAATCAGCAAGACAAAAAGAAAACTGCAAGGTGTTAACAACTCCATGCATTATTTATTTTGCACTTTTGAAGTTCATCACTACAGCTGCAATCCACGCACTTGTAATAGCTCCATTTCCCACGCCATGCCTCTTTGCTGCAATTTCCTTTCATTTTTCTTAACTGCTTTCTTTCTTCTCACCTTTCTTGGCAACAAAGAATTAACGCTAAAAACTGTTTCTTGATTTACTCTCTCATAGCTAACTTGAATCTGATTTTATCCTCCTTTCCACACGGGTATGCAAACCAACATTTAGCACCATAAACAGCAAATAAAAATCAAAACAAATCTTTAAAAGCTCCTGCGTCAGTATTCATCTATACATATATTCTTAATTATAGCGTATATTTATTTATCAATCATATTTTTATATATATTTATATATTGAAACACACAAACAATGCTTTTTAATATAGTTGCAAGGTTTTGTATAGGTCTGTAGAGATATATTCCAATATAATAACATGGATATTGGTATATCTCTATACATATGGATACAAATATTTACTTATGATCATATAGATCTATATACATTTATATTTTCTTTTTTCTCCCCTTCATGTTTACAAGTATATTTTCATACTCATATTTACTCATTTATATTTATTCATTGGTTAAATTTTACCAATTTTTAATTATTATATTATATCCTTGTTAATTTTTCATCCCTTTAAATTAATTCTCTTCTCTCTTAATTCTTCTTCCTCACATTTCTCTCTCATTCTCTATTCCTCTTATCGCTTCATTCTCAACACTCTTTTTTTTAAGATTGTGTCTATAATCCAATTCTTCATTTTCCTCTTCTCGATGATGGGTTGTTGAGTGTAATCGATGTTGGAGATTATATTCCCAACTACCCCAGCTCTGTGTGCTGAGCATTTAAAACCAAAGTTTCTCACTGACATTCTAGATGACTCTACTACCAACTTCCCACCAACCCTCATTTCTCACCTTTGTCTACTGTTTTTGTATTCTGGAAAAATCTAAAGACCTCAATATGATTATAAATAGAATGTAATGTAAGGGCTATTTACTCTCTTCTGGGAGTCCAACTCCATAGAGCTGATAGAGATAAGAAGATGAGTCTGTATGTAGTTTTGAGTTTGTAAAATGATATGAAGAATGCAATCATGCCTGATAGTTATAGAGTTGCAGCTCAATCAATAGATGTAATGTTCTATTTTGTTTAATATAAATCTGTCTCTGTTTTGCTGCTCCCCTGGTTCCTACAAGTGGTATCAGAGCCGATGGTACATGATCTAGAGGAACCTAGAGAGGCAGATGAATATGAGAGTGTGTTGGTATGAAGACAAAGCCTTCGATTGCAGAAAAAGAAGGCTGCGAGTAGCCATAGAAAGAGATCTAGGCGCTACCAGGGGAGGTTAATCACTGAAGTTGCAGAAGACAAGAAGATTGTCAGAAGTCAATTGAAGAAGCTGCAAACTTTGAAAAAAGTGTGAAACCAGAGAAGGCCACTGTCCAAGCATAGCAGTAAGAGTGATGGAGTGCCCAAGGATAACATCAACTAGTTATTGGCATCGGTTGGAGGAAATCAATTTCTAAAAAGTATTGCAATCTGAAGAGAAGTCACCGTGTATGTTGAAGCCGTGCCAGAAGCCCTAAGGAGTTTTCTAAAAGCTGCAGCTAAAGTCTAGTGTATGTTGTGCCACCTTCTCAAGAAGAAAATTGTAGCCAAGTGAAGAAATGAAGCTTGTATTTGTTGCCGATACAAGAGGAATAGATGGTGTAGTGGCCAACGATGCAAAGGTCACAGTTTTTCTAAGATGCACCCAGTAAGCAGGTTGTAGAACAGAGAAAAAGCCAGCCAAGGAGGTTGTTACAGAAGAGTTCAAAGGTAGCCATCGAAGTTGTCAAAGTAAAGAGAATCGTGAAAGCCGGTAAAAGCCGTGAGGAAAAAGGCCGCAGAAGTAAAGTGATAGACTGCCAAATCAATAGTAAAAGGAGTGTGAAGTTGTTCAAGATTCTAATCAAAATAGTGGACCGAGGAGGAAGAAACTGTCAAAGTACAACCGTAGTTGTTACATGAAAGAAAGTTTGAGGAGCTTGGATGGGAAACTGTTTAAGGTGTGAGAGAGTCAAATTGTGTAGAAGAGCATATTTAAAATCTATTTAAAGAGGAGTTGATAACTGAGATCAGGAAATCAAAGGAGGATACCGGTTGTGTGAGATTTTGAAATGTAAGTGAAGCCCTTAATGGATTAAGGAAGAAATATTGTTGAATGCCGCAACATTCTGTTTCTGTATGAAAGCAATGCATGAGGCCAATGGAGCTCATTAAAACTAGGATCCCTGAGCACCTGCAGAGTGACTCTATGGGAGGTGTTGATAAAACTGTAGGTGAATCACACCTGAACCTACAATGGACTGGTAACCAAGAGGGATAGAGCTCATGGTTAGAACATCTCAATTGCAACATGGGATCTCCTAGATTTGATCGCTAGATCTAAAAGATTTTAGATGTCGTAGCATCAGTGAAAGAGACTGAGAATGTAATGAGAATTCGTGGTAGTTGTGATTAGGGGGGAGTGTTGGAGATTATAATCCCAACTACCCCAGCTCTGTATGATGAGCATTTAAAACGAAGTTTCTCACCGACATTCTAGATGACTCTGCCACCAACTTCCCACCAACCCTCATTTCTCATGTTTGTCTACTGTTTTTGTATTCTGGAAAAATATAAAGACCTCAATATGATTATAAATAGAATGTAATGTAAGGGCTATTTACTCTCTTTTGGGAGTCCAACTCTGTAGAGTTATTAGAGATAAGAGGATGAGTCTGTATGTAGTTTTGAGTTTGTAAAATGATATGAAGAATGCAATCATGCTTGATGGTTATAGAGCTACAACTCAATTAATAGATGTAATGTTTTATTTTGTTTAATATAAATCTATCTTTGTTTTGCTGCTCCCTTGGTTTCTCAATCTAAAATAAACAAAGTTGATTCCAAAACCATTCTTTCAAATGCAACATGGACTATAAAAAACTAATGCCAACTATGGTTCTCTATTGTTAAGATTCTTATAGATTGCCTCATTTTGATAATTTATTCACAGGAAGAGCTTTTAGGACTCTCTCTCTCTCTCTCTCTCTCTCCTCTTAGGGTTTCAAAATTATTCTTTGATATTGCTTGATGTATTTGTGGGTAGAGGATTTAATGAAGGATTATCCAACTATACACCCAAATAAAACAACACAAAATTACACAATGGAACTTCAAAGAAATAATAAAGCAATAATATGAACTTTATTGATTCTCAACCATTAATGTATTACAATCTATGAAAATAGGATTCCATCATACTAGAATACAAATGTTTTCAAGATTATAAATATGCAAATTACAATATTGAAATGATATTTCAATACACTACTCAAACTTGAATATCTGGTCTATCCCCTAATTGAATTACTTTCAAATGATTATACATAATATTTCTATAACAACCTCAATCCTTAGGAATGATCTCAATTAGTCACAAGGCGGTGCAAAGCTCAAATCCTGATGAATCCTAATGTGGTTAACACCATCGAAACTATTAGGTCTAATGCCCCTTAATATGTGTTCCTTTTCTACTACAATCCATTAACAATGTTAATCCTAATACAAGATTAGGAACCCAATTATGCGTTTTTGGTAGATGAAATCTTCTAAAAAATTAATATGATGTGCATGGATTAGTATAGAATATGTGTTCATCAAACAAGGCGTAATATACAAGAGTAGTGATATGTGGGAGGATCTACAGTGACTAATTGATGACTAGAATGTAAATGAAAACCTACCAAAAAAAAAGGAAAGATTTTTATTTTTTGCCGATGCAAGATTTTTCTTACACCTTGATATACTTCCACATCAACATGTACAAAGGGATGGTGTTAATAGAGCCTCTATTGATGAATTTTAAGTATTGGTGAATAATAGAAGAAACAACTTGACTTTTTCATCAACCAAGTCCTTCTAAGGAGGGGATAAAAGTGTTTATCAACCAAGTCTTTCTAAGGAGGGGATAAAAGTGTTTAAAACTAGATACAACATGTGAAAGGATGTGTGTAGT
>VDFB02169543.1:17481-46714 GCA_007258455.2 Sequoia sempervirens | reverse complement strand
ACCTTAAACAGTTTCCCATCCAAGCTCCTCAAACTTTCTTTCATGTAACAACTACGGTTGTACTTTGACAGTTTCTTCCTCCTCGGTCCACTATTTTGATTAGAATCTTGAACAACTTCACACTCCTTTTACTATTGATTTGGCAGTCTATCACTTTACTTCTGCGGCCTTTTTCCTCACGGCTTTTACCGGCTTTCACGATTCTCTTTACTTTGACAACTTCGATGGCTACCTTTGAACTCTTCTGTAACAACCTCCTTGGCTGGCTTTTTCTCTGTTCTACAACCTGCTTACTGGGTGCATCTTAGAAAAACTGTGACCTTTGCATCGTTGGCCACTACACCATCTATTCCTCTTGTATCGGCAACAAATACAAGCTTCATTTCTTCACTTGGCTACAATTTTCTTCTTGAGAAGGTGGCACAACATACACTAGACTTTAGCTGCAGCTTTTAGAAAACTCCTTAGGGCTTCTGGCACGGCTTCAACATACACGGTGACTTCTCTTCAGATTGCAATACTTTTTAGAAATTGATTTCCTCCAACCGATGCCAATAACTAGTTGATGTTATCCTTGGGCACTCCATCACTCTTACTGCTATGCTTGGACAGTGGCCTTCTCTGGTTTCACACTTTTTTCAAAGTTTGCAGCTTCTTCAATTGACTTCTGACAATCTTCTTGTCTTCTGCAACTTCAGTGATTAACCTCCCCTGGTAGCGCCTAGATCTCTTTCTATGGCTACTCGCAGCCTTCTTTTTCTGCAATCGAAGGCTTTGTCTTCATACCAACACACTCTCATATTCATCTGCCTCTCTAGGTTCCTCTAGATCATGTACCATCGGCTCTGATACCACTTGTAGGAACCAGGGGAGCAGCAAAACAGAGACAGATTTATATTAAACAAAATAGAACATTACATCTATTGATTGAGCTGCAGCTCTATAACTATCAGGCATGATTGCATTTTTCATATCATTTTTCAAACTCAAAACTACATACAGACTCGTCTTCTTATCTCTATCAGCTCTATGGAGCTGGACTCCCAGAAGAGAGTAAATAGCCCTTACATTACATTCTATTTATAATCATATTGAGGTCTTTAGATTTTTCCAGAATACAAAAACAGTAGACAAAGGTGAGAAATGAGGGTTGGTGGGAAGTTGGTAGCAGAGTCATCTAGAATGTCGGCGAGAAACTTTGGTTTTAAATGCTCAGCACACAGAGCTGGGGTAGTTGGGATTATAATCTCCAACATGGATTACACTCAACAACCCATCATCGAGAAGAGGAAAATGAAGAATTGGATTATAGACACAATCTTAAAAAAAGAGTGTAGAGAATGAAACGATTAGAGGATAGAGAATGAGAGAAATGTGAAGAACAAGGATTAAGAGAGAAGAGAATTATTTTCAAGGGATGAAAAATTAACAAGGATATAATATGATAATTAAAAATTGGTAAAATTTAATCAATGAATAAATATAAATGAGTAAATATGAGTGAAAATATACTGGTAAACATGAAGGGGAGAAAAAAGGAAATATAAATGTATATAGATCTATATCATCATAAGTAAATATTTGTATCCATATGTATATGAAACCTTCAACTATATTAAAAAGCATATGTATATGTGTTTGTGTGTGTCAATATATAAATGTATATAAAAATATGATTGATAAATAAATATACGCTATAATTAAGAATATATGTATAGATGAATACTGACGCAGGAGCTTTTAAAATTTTGGTTTGATTTTTATTTGCTGTTTATGGTGCTAAATTTTGGTTTGCATACCCGTGTGGAAAGGAGGATAAAATCAGATTTAAGTTAGTTGTGAGAAAGTAAATCAAGAAACAGTTTTTAGTGTTAATTCTTAGTTGCCAAGATATCCTTTCTTCCCAAGAATTAAAGGATATCTTGCCAAGATATTCTTAGTTGCATTATTTATTATGCACTTTGAAGTTCATCACTACAGCTGCAATCCACGCACTTGTAATAACTCCATTTCCCACGCCATGCCTCTTTTCTGCAATTTCTATCATAATTTTGCTTAATGAGGATATGGATGGAATTCAAATTTATCTTGAAATGTAGATGAATTGTATTGTGAAGCTCCTCTATTTGAATGCTTGAAGTTTTTAGGAAATGTTCTTTACATCTAATTCCTAGTGGAGCTTGCAATTGAAATCATTCAGTGTTGTGATAGGCCTAAGCCCACAACAAACTCAAGTGTGTTGTAAAGTGTCTTTTTTATGTCTCTAATAAGATTTTCTTGTGTAGTTTTAGTGATATTTTTTTATTATAGCTATTATTTGGATTTGTTTTAACAATAGACCAAATTGATGATCATATAATGATTGTTAATAGATGTATGAAACAAAAAGTGTTGTTTATAGAAATATAGCCATAATGATAGGTTTATCTATTTTCTCAAAAATATAATTGGTAAACTTCATGATACCTACACTCAAGCCTTATTACCTTTTTTTTTTTTTTTTGCAAATCCTAGATAATTAATCCAACTAATTTATAACAAAAGAATACTATAACTTTAAAAGTGAAATTATTATTGAATTAAGAAATAATTTATATAGTTGTGAATAGCCTAGTATATTTGATTTAGGGTTGTGGCTTATACTTGGCGGAATTACGAATTTAAGAAGAAGATTCTCAAAACCCCACCAATCCATGACTATAAATGACTTAAGATTTTAAAATATTTTAAAATACTTTATAAAAAATATTTGTTAGTGGTTTATTTGTTTTTATCTCTTTTTCGGGTCATTACATATGTTCATTGCGTTTAGCTCCTTTGTGATATCTAACTTTTTTTATTGCTCCTTTTAGAGAGTTATTACATATATTCATTGAGTTTAGTTCCTTTGTTTGTGTTGTGGATTGTTTTGTTTTTGTGTTCTAATTTTTCTGCTACTTGCTTCTTCTTCTTGTTGGTTGGTTGGGTTGTATTAACCTTTTTCTATCTTTTGAAATTTTGTGATCCATTATAAAAGAGTTTGACTCTTTTCAAAAGCCTACCTTTACCCGTATTAACAAAATAAAAATATTAATTAAGAATATTTCTTATCTTGTATTTCTTTAAAAAATATATATTAATTAAAATTATCTTCTATTTTATTTTTGCTTTTTAATTAATTACAGTATTTCATTATTTCTATCCAAATAAAAAGTTTTAACTCCCATAAATATAACTTCAAAACCTCACTCTCACTCAACAAACTTGTTACCACTCTACTCTTTCCTAATAAATATTTCAAATATTTCCTATACTTTTAAAATTAACACGGATGGCTCTTCTCGTGGAAACCCTGGTCATGCTGGAATTGGTGGTGTTGGTCGGGATAGTTCTGAGGATGTTCAATTTATTTTCTCTATTTATAAGGGTCTTCATACTAATAATCTTATGGAGGCTCAGGCAATTTTACTGGCTGTGGAGCATGGTAGTAAGTTGGGGTGGTGCAGGATTATATGTGAATCTGATTCCCAGGTTGTGGTGAACTTGCTGAATAGGCGGAGGTTAGAGGATGTTAGTTGGCACCTGGCTTTGATTATTGAACAAATTCTCAATCTTTGTGTTTCTCTTGAGTTTGTTACTTTCACTCATATTCCTAGGGAGTGGAATGGTGTTGCTGATTGTTTGGCTAAATGGGCTTCTGATCATATTCATGATTGGAATTTAGTTTTGGCTCTGTAATTTTCTCTTGATTTAATAAATTTTTACCCCTCTTTTATGTTAAAGACTTGATAATATCATAATATTCTATGTTATCAGTTGACTGTTTATGATATGTAAGTCTTCTAATAAAATCGTGGAACTATTCTTCTCCATGCTTCCCTTATCTTTATCCTTTTGTCTTTATAATTGTTACTTTCATTTATTTCCTAGCCTACTTATTCCTCTTTTCAAATGGATTCTTTAAGACTTTATCTGATGAAATTCATTCAACTGTTTATGACAGGTAAGTCTTCTGAAAAAATTGATGGAACTATTCCTCTCCATGCTTACCTTATCTTTATCATTGTCGCTTTCATCTATTTTCTAACATACTTATTCCTCTTTTCAAGACTTTATCTGGTGAAATTCAACGGACTTTTTCTTATTCTCAGAGAATAAAATGGAGTAACAGAAATATGCCTTTGGGTGACCACCGCTATTTGAACGAAAGGAGTTGTAACAGATGGAGAAATGCCACTTTACTGTCATCCCTGAATGGTCAGTCAAATTATTCCTCTTGTCATATCGTTCACTGTAACATTATATATGCTGTGTATTCTTCCATGTGAATATATTGCACTGTCTTCTGTAATGGCTAAGAATATTTGTATATACCTGTCATAGGTAGTAATGATTTTTCTAAGTAAATCTTCTTATTTAAGAGGTGTAACGAACAAATTAAACTTATAAAAAGTTCATACGGAATTTTCAAAGTTTTCTTTAAACAATAATTTAAATGTGTTAAATTTTGAATTTTAAAAAAAATTATTATGAAGGGTGTCTTAATTTTACATCTTAATATTAAAAACACAAAAAAATGTAATTTTTGGGTTATAAAAATTGATTTTGATTTTGAAAAATATTGAAATGGACCTTAGATCAAGTTAGTAACAGTGACATGGAGCTCTTCAAAATCTTAAATTTAAAAAATGAATTCAGTTAAATTTTTGTATAAAAATCTATGACCACTAAAAGTTAGACGCCCAACATCAAAATGTAGGAGAATCTATGATGCAAAGAGAGATGTAAGAAAGAGTTACACTTGTTGACAACATACAATAGATATTATGACATGTCATAAGAAATCCTTGAATAGAGATAATAGAATAAAAATAGAGTATCCAAATTGATAAATGAATTATGATGAGCTTACTATAATAATAAAGAATATATGATTTTGACTTGCAAACTTTAATATTAGATTTTGACTAAATATTGAAATGCCACATTATTGATTAAAACAAAACTACTTAGTCAATAAGAATTATACCAATAGAAAATAGATGGTGGACACTGGCCCATAGATTAGCAGGACTAGAGGAATAATTTCAATAACAAGAGAATGAGAGAATTCCTTCATATCCAGTTTCTCATCAGACATGCCTTATCCTTATATTCTTTTGTCATATGCTGCGTGCTTATCGAACCGACGATGAAGCAGCGTATCTTGTCTTTGAGCGCCTGGATCCTTTCTTTCTGGATTCTCCATGGGTATCTTTTATTCCATTTTCAGATTATATTCCCTCTAAAGTAGCAAACTATTTATGCCCTCAGAAGAATATTGTTCCAACAGATGGTGAAATATTCTTCTAAAGTTCCCTGTGTAGGCCATGGTGAAGGTCAAGCATAAAGTCTCACTTAATTTATTCCCTGTGTCGAATCCAGAAACAGTATGAACCTACATTTACTTCTTATCAATGATCATTTCTCACTATATATATGTTCTTCAGTGTCATTGGGTGTTGTAGTCTCTTGTATGGATATTGCATTTAACGCAGACTGTGATAGACAGCCAAGAATGGCTTGCCCTCCCTGTCAAATGAATGAATTCTTTCAGCGTGTGGGCAAACCATTGGCGGCTGCCCATCGCACTTCTGCTTCTTATGGTGACAAGATGAGGTGTTTGTAATGAACTCAAATCATAATTTTCCACAATCCATTTTAAATCATGATTTATAGCAGTATTTCTGTGATTTATATTTATTATATACTCAGCTTCTGAATTTATGTTGGCTATTTTATTTTAATATTTTAATCTTTTTAATGATGATTTATAAGGTAGTAAGTTAAGTGTCTTTTGATTTAAGAAATTTTTTATGATTAAGTATGTTTGAATCAAAGTAGTATTGAGATGGGTAACATCTCATAGTTGTGATGCTTCATCTTTACGAATATCAATTATATGTAATAAGTGTTAAGTGAATCATTCACTCTCATGAGAAATGGGATTGTGTGAACTTACTCATGAAAAATGAATCAATGAATTTGACTAAAATCTTGAAAAAAGAGACATGTGAGTCTCTAAAGAACTAGTAGAAGTAAAAGAAGATGTCTTCAAACAAAGAGGATGGGAAAAGTCATGAGAAGACCTGTAAGAATTTTATTTTGAGAAGAATAATGAAGAAAGAGGTATGAGAAATTTATTATTGAAAAACTGCAGAAAATCTAGGCTAGATTGGATGTGATAGAAAGTGAGCAGTGCAAAGAAGTTGAAGTGGATAAGAGAGAGTGTGAGGAGAAGTTATGTGTAGGTGGCATGGTGACAGATAAATGAGTGAATGTTGAAGTATGAAAGATAGATTGCTATCTTAAAGAAGGAGAAGAACTAAGTATCTCTCATGAAGCAAAGATATTTGAAAATAAGAAAATCCTCTTAAAAGAGGACAATGAGAGAAGAAGTAAGAAGGAGAAATGTTGTCCTTAGATATAAGGGGCATTGGAAGAAAAAATTGTGGGAGCAACCCACATAGTCATAATTCTACAAGAGAGAAGACGAGAAGAGAAAAGGATAGAGAGAATGGTCATTGTGGACCATAGAGTAATTATTTCCGAAGAATGTGAAGATGGAGGAGTTCAAAACATGGACTTGGAGAGTGCTATATTTGATAATTAAAAGTTGTGGAAGATGAAAAAAGACTCCTATTGAAAGAGGAGATGAAGAAAATAGAAAGACTATTTGAGGAAGGAAGTTTACATGAAACAAAAGAAGTGGAAGGGGTGGTCTTTGAAGGACCCTTGTTTGATAAAGAAAATAATAAATATGATAAGGAGAACCTCATGTTGATGGAAAAGATGTGAGAAGTAAACAGATTGTTGGGAGAAGAATTGTTGAATGAGTCTAAGGAAGTGAGGGAGTAGATACAAATGGGAGAAGAGGAATCCCATAGTTGTATAGATAAAATAGAAGAGATCGTTGAGTGTCATATAAATAAACATTGGAGAAGAAAAAATCCTCATGTTAGAGGATGAAGAGGGAACAAATGAGAAGGTAGTTGTAATATATCCTTTTTAAGGCATAAAAATGGAAGATGAGGAGGTAGCATGAGTAGAAGTTGCAGTAGCAAAGGAAAGAGGTTACATAGGCAATGTGTTGTTTTTATACAAAGAAGATAAAGTAGGATGGTAAATAATAAATTAAGGAAGTGTAAGTAGTAGAGATAGAGTCACATGGAAGGATATTGGACAGCTATTTGAAAATTATGTTTAATGTAAATTATTAGTATCCTTGGGTTTTTTTAGGTGAATTCTTCATGATAAAATATTGGTAGCTACGAAGTGGTTGGGTGGATATTTATGAGGATCTTATCACACGCCTATCTTTATTTATTCTAGAGGTAGAACTAATATTATGACTTATAATTATTCTTGTGAAATAACTTCAAGGAGATGAAGTTAGAAAATATGAAGATGGTGAAAAATATGGGGTATAATTTAATAGTTATATATGTATAGAATCTAAGATACCTTCATCTATGTCTATATAAAAAATGATAATCTAGATGAGATTGTAGAGATTAGAAGAGAAATATTCTTTATGTCTTCTATAGTAACATTAACAAAGTGCATGAGGTTCTGCATGTTCATTGAATCATTGAGGAAGGATCGGATAGGAATTAAATATAATATCCCTATAATATTCTCTCCTTTATTCATAGGTCATGACATCCTAGAGAGATGCACCATGGTGTATGATTCATATCCCTTACATGTCATTGCACAGGAATACAAAGCACATGTAGGAATGGAGTTATGGGTGGAAGAAATAGTTGAGATAGAAAATATTTCTCCTATTTATAAGGAATAATGGGAGGTTTTTTACTTATGTTCTTTTTTTTTAAATAGGTATGGTTTTATGTTCAATGTTTTGTATGGGGTATTAAAAATTCTTAGTTTTGGGTTTGTTTGGCGGTAACTACATAACTACTCATAATAAATTTTGATATTCAATATGAATATTCCTAGCTTATGGTAAGGATATATCTATCAAGTGTTTAGTCCATTATAGAATCCAAACTTATCTATCTAAAAATTAAAAAGAAGTGGAGATTATATGAAAGAAAAACTATATATTTAAACTTAAGAATTGAGATTTTTCTTCTAAGACGTGGGACCTTTGGTCCACACCAAGCTAGAGGAGGCTTGACCCTTATGCATGGTTAGACCCTACCAAGTATATAACCCCTCCAACAAGGTTTAATGATACACTCATATTTTTTTGACCATTTGATCCCCTCAATGAATTTCATATCCTCTTCTATGTTCTCTATTTTCACCTACAAAGGTAAAAATAAAATGAGCTTCAAGACAAATATTTGGTTATTAAATACCTTTTTTAGTGTATTATAACATATATAATATATATTATCTTATCTTAATATATAATTAAATATATATTATATGAATGGTATTATATGTGTTATAAAATAACATAAAGGGATATCATATATAAAAATTTATGTTTGCTTAATATCTAAAATAGATTATAATATATTTTATAACATAACTAGCCTAATATATAAAAATATGCCAATAATATTACATAGATTGTTATATATAATAGTATTTTTTTGTAAAATCCACCCCTCGATCACACCATTTTTTTTTTTGCATTCACAACATCTACACTTAAATGAATGAGCACCTTCCATGAAGCTTAATATTGTTAACTTAAATACTTCCCAATTCTATGGTGGCATCAACTCATTATTGCCAAATATATGTTTTCACAAAAGAGTGTTAAGGTCTCAAGGTTAAGGTCTTTCCTAGACCTACGACCTAAGCCTTGAGGGTTCATGATGACCCTGCCTACGTATCCCCTCGAGGGAAATCAGAGGCATCGCAGTTTTCCCCACAATGATAGAGAGAGTTCAATCTCACCTCTTGTATAAGATCTATTATCTCACCTTTAACCCATAACTATTATTTTAGTACATGTAAGCTATCAACATAGTCAATTATAATATAATAATAATAATCTTGCCATGAAGTGTTGGGTCCATACCAATATTTACCAAACGTTGGTGTACAAACATGCACCATATTCACAAGAGGTCATTCATACCATAATCTCAAAGATTAAACACAATGGATATCACGAGCATATCTCCATATACACAAGATGATTTGCTCATACACATTACAAGTACAATAGTGTCAAGATCATACATAGACCCCAAGTGCAACCACAACTAGATCATACACAAACCACAAGTGCAATAGTGTCAGGATTGTACACAGATCCCAAGTGCAACTGCAACTAGATCATACACAGATCACAAGTAGAATGGTGATTAGCTCATATGTACATCTCAAGTATAACAATGTCTGGATCATATGCATATCATGAAAACATTAGTGGCTTACTCCAACATACATCATAATTACATAATGACGAGCTCCAACATACATCACATACATAGTGACGAGCTCCAACATTCATAAAAAATACATAGTGATGAGCTCCAACATACATTACATACACAGAGACAAGCTTACACATTACAATGGCTAACACATGTCCATAATGCATCCTAGGTAGAAAGAATGTTGGTGCATTGCACACTACACCATGGGTCCTATCCTTTCCTCTAGTCTTTTGCACCATTGGACCAATGGGAAGAGGATTTAGTGCATTCCATAGGACATCGTGAGTGTGTCCTCAACTCCTACAAGGCTAAGTATATAGTCAAATAACTGGGAGGGGATTCGGTGCATCCCATACTACACTACGGGTCTGTACACCATCCTAAGGGTGTCCCCAAGAAGTGAACCTACCAAATCTGGTGGATTCCAACTTTAATTCCTATAGGCCAACGATAACAAGTCTTTCCACCCAAGAAGAATTAGCTCCTGACATATACCACCATGTGACCTTAGTGGTATGCTCAGCTATCTTCTTCACAATCCTAGGTAACGTTGACCTCGGTCACTTTTGTGCCCTCAGTGATAGCAAGTGAACCCCCTCAATACAATGATTAGCCCTAGATTACCGTTACCTACATGGATGGGTCCCTACCCATGCAATCGTTACCATATCTAATTATAACCAAGGTATCCTGCTACCTTCACCTCTATGAACCAAGTGAATCCTGACTAATTCCTAACAATAGCCCAGACATCGATCATTGGCACGGTCCAATGACTTCCTGTCACTACTCAAATATCCTAGAGGTTCACTCTTGGGTGGGTCATACATAACATGAATCACAATCTCAATCCACAGATACACAAGCCTATCCATAAACACATAGATATGGAGTTAGTTTTCACAACACATAAGGTCACATGGAACCAACATGTGATGGAATTTTCCAAACTTAAACATATATTCAATTACCAATTATAAGTAGTTAAATCACGTACTTTTTTCCTTTACTATTCAAAACATATCATACATTAAATACAAGTTATTATATTCCCTTAACTAGCATTTCATTACCCATTTGATACCCATTTCAACCTCAAACTAAAGCTTATGGAGGAGGAAAGGTCCAACCAATTAAGACCAAACCCAACCCTTCGAGTTAACCCCCCTAGACCCTCCGCCTATGAACTTGAAGTCATAGGGACATTCTTCACCCAAGGACCGCCTACGTTCCTACTTCCAGATGGGTCAAAGTCACACGTAGTTCTCCTCACAAGGTCTCTCAAAGGACCTACACACAAGTTTCCCCATAATCAAGGTTTCGTTAATGCTTATCTTTTAGTATTACACTTATCAATAGTTAGGAGAACATAATTAAGTATTTTATTTAACAACCCTAATATAACACTTCCCTTAAATGATATCAAGATCTTGAATTAGACTCGACCCATTATTATTCATAAACCAACTTGGGCATCCTTGGGTTCATCTTATCAACATAGGGTTCTATACATATTAATATTCTCTTACATAGGAGAATAAGGATTTGTTAGGTTTTGTACCGGAGGGCGTGTCGCGCCAGCGCCGCCGGTCACGTTAAAAAGTTTACCAGGCGCACTGTAGTTTATAGGGGGTCGTGCTACCCGATTCCTGTAGTCTAAAAAAAAAAAAGGATTTGTTAGGTTTTGATAAGAATATTGTTATACATGATATCTCTCTCCAAGCATAGAGATTCAAGCATACCTAAGTATAGGATTCTATACAATCTAGACTCAATCTAAGAATTGGTTAGTAGTAAAGAGTGTACATCCTTTAATAATAAAAGTCAAATTATTGCTATCAAGCATCGATTATGCCAAAAGCCTTGACGTGGGCCCAAGTGATGTTTCTCGCCCATAATATGGTTCTTTAAAGTAAATGATCATAATTGCATAGAGCGTCCTTTTAGACCTTGAAATGTATATGCCAATAATTATATACTTGCTCCAAACATGATCAATGTTTGAGTCATATATGAGACTGGTCAATGTGCAATATTATATCCTTTAGATCATCATATGAATATGTAGACTCAATATTAATAATTTCCTTATCCCTTAAATTTCATTTTCCTTCTGATGCCATCCCAATACTTTTATATTAATGAGGTGCAACCCTCTAGGATTCCTAACCTACCATGGATAGTTAAGAGCAAGAAGTATTAATATCACAAGTTAAACATCAAAATATCCTTCTTACATAGGTGACATCTATCTGTGAACCCTCCAAGTAGAACCTAAGTTGTATTGATTTTCATAGACATGTGAGTGTACCCATATTTATAAGAGGATGACAAATCCTATATATAATAGTGCATGGATGTCAAATGCAATTATTACCATGAATATTCAATTTAAGATTCACTCTAATTTACTTCTATCAATTCAATGATATTCACTTTGATTGCTTATCATGAGGGCCTTAGCTTAAAGGTTTACTAATGGATACCCACTTTTAAAATAATTAATTCACTTCCACCTTGTATAAGCTATAAATTCTCAAGTCTTACCCTACATCATGTAATAATATGTTTCTCACCCAAGTAGCTAATATTCTCAAATTTGAGACTTCTCATGTAATGTATAAACATGATCAACTAATATTACTCGATATATCATACCAAAATTCAATGTTCACACTACCCTTTTAGAGTTCCCCATAAGGGATGAAATTTTGTTTATTGAGGCTTAACAACATATTGAAAATGAAATGAATCTAGTCATATTAAATCATCACACATGAATCATAATATCTTCACAATGCAACATTCTAGTACAAGTCACTTAGTTTATCAAATAGTTCCCATATTGGAGTTCTTATATTTAAGAGATTACCAGAGCATCCACCATAATATAGTCAACATATAATGAGTTCATCATAAATGTTTCTTCTACAAAGTTTTGATGCTCGATAAAACAATCATACCCATTTATTATAATATTATGCAGATCAAGCCAAGTTAAGATCTTATACAAGTAATAAGGTATATGATTTTATCATAAAATGCTACTTCATAGATCTACACAGGTCATAATAATGATACCTTAAATTGTATTACTTGTATCAAGGATAT
Organism: Sequoia sempervirens; assembly: GCA_007258455.2. Lineage (NCBI taxonomy): Eukaryota > Viridiplantae > Streptophyta > Pinopsida > Cupressales > Cupressaceae > Sequoia > Sequoia sempervirens. The sequence continues at coordinate 34,220 of VDFB02169543.1, read as the reverse complement.
GAACAAGATTATCGTATGTCTTCTTGTGAAATATTGCCAATTTCCTTTTTAGGGTATACAGAAGATTTAGGATCTAACCAGTAGGTGCAAATAATAGTAAATAAATCCAATGAATATCCACTCAGGGGAACTCTCAAACCATGGTTCCATAGGTCTTATGTCATACAACTACAAATGATGGTAAATTTAAAATAGAGTATGATGTCTTCCTGTGTTTGTGGATGACTACTTATACTGATTTCAACACGTATTACTACTTAGAATTGCTAAGTGAATCCCATGATAAAATTTATTGTAGTCTCTGCACCCAACTATGGAAATATTTAGAATTTATTTTATCAACTAAACCATAAGAAAACTAGCAGGGAATGTTGCTATTTGACATTGCTTAAATAAAATGAAAGGAAAATTTAGCAAGATAATGGATCAAGGGAAACACCTAACCTTTTGGGTGGCAATCATGTCTAGGGTTGTTGCCAATCTATCATGCCCTACTCCTATTTCCTCCTGCAATTTTCCTCAACTCTGCTTCTTTCTATACATCTCCCCTTCTTTGTACTTGACAAAAGACTATTCCTTTTCCCTTGCAATTGAACTCTCCTCATACCTTAAGGGTCTTATGCCCCACGCCCTATAATTTCTTTCCTTCCCCCCCACATGATTCTCTTCATTTTCTCCTCATCTCATCACCCTACAATGCATTCCTTCCCATTTATTTTCCTAAGATTGTGTTCCTTATTCTTTCAATTTTCCACACGTTTGATAAAATTCCTCCCCTTCAAGATTGATGGGAAACCCATTGCTTGTTCAAGATCTCTCATTACGAAAAAAGAAAGGACGATGTTGGCATCGATTGTGGAATTTGGCTTTAAAATTTCTATTTTGTATTTACCTAAAAATTTCTAAAGCCTTTTCAACAAATCCATTTTTGTTTCATCTCCTCTCAACACCCTCCCTCTCTTTTCTCCCCTCTCCACCTCTATCACCCACCTCCTCTTGTAAAAGATCTATCTTAGACTGCCTAAGAATGTGCCTTCATGGAGGTTGTGGGTCAAAATTCCTCTGTTAACTGTCATTTCTATCCCACCAAATCGGTCACCATGCCATATTAATGGCACGGGAACCCCTTTTCATCATGCACAATGCTTTCTTCTGCACACCTCAGTCTCAATTTGTCCCTCTTAATCTGTCCCTTCACGTGAATGGTCAAGGAAATGGTAGGCATAGCATGTCTCATTAAATGTGTTCCCCCCCCCTCCTTGATTGCTTCTTTCCTTATTTTATTTATTATTTTCCTACCTACACTATCCTACATGGGTGTTATTAGTTAGGGATGTGACATTTTTTATTACTATTGTTTAATGTATGACTTACAAATAATATATTATTTTAATTATCACAATAAATAATCATTGTTTTTGTATCATGAGATCATAGTGGATGAAGGTCGTCTCCCACTTCTTTCTCATCTTGTGATACTTTAATTTTTTGTTAAAATTATCTTATTCATGAATGCATCTCTCCTTATTAATATATATCATCATTAATTATGGAGAGATTCATTCTCTCTTCATCTAGGCCCATCTTAAAGTGGGTCATTTATAAGGTGATACTCCTTTAAGATGACACTTTTGATGGTTCCCACAACTTAGGATTAATAGTATTTCATATTATTGTTGATGAGATAAGTAGGGGAAGGGTCCTAAACCCATACAAAATGAAAAATAAAGCTAAACAGCTCGGCAAAATAGACTAGACAAACATAGTCAACCAAAGAGAAACAACCAGTCAGAACAACAAACAGCACGAAACTGTTCAAGGATTAGAACTTGAACCAAGTTGAGCCTCTGAGGGCAAGTTAAACAAAATCGTGACCTTCTTAGAAGGATTTTTATTCTTTCTGTGAACCATTGTCCAAGGAGAATTAGAAACTGAAACTGGGAAATTTTGATCAGAAGGGGAAGACTCCTCTCTAGAGTAGCAAACTAAAGGAATAGCTAATACTTCAGGTGAAGCATCAAAAACCAAGCCCAAATCAACAAGATTTATTGCAGCATTTTCCAAAACATGTACCTTAGGGTAGGCAATAAAAACAATGTTAGGGACAACCAAATCCAAAGGGTGCATAGTAGTATCCATAGAAGGAGCAACAACCACCTCAACGGAATTAGGTGGAGTAGAATAAACCTACGCTTGAGGAGCAACATCCATCACAACACTCATATTAAGCCTCGTAGAAGGAGAGGTAGGCCTAAAGTCATCATTAAAAGAAGAGGCAAAGTCAGTAGTAGGGTGAACTGTTAAGTGTTCACAAAGTGAATTCTTCCACCAGGTAGAGGAAGAAATAGGGTAGGAGCCTCCAGATCAATCATGATCCAAGTGTCCAACAACAAAATAGTGTCTACAACAAAAAGGAAGACCCTCCTAATCCACAAGATGAGACTAAGACTAGCCATTAATCTACAACACAACCTCACCAAGAAGAGCCTTTGATAGATCAACCTCCATCGAAATCCTAGCAAAGGAAGTATGAGTGAAATTCTTGAAAGCCATATCCACTTTCAAAAATATACAAATAGCATTACCTATGCTATAAAAGGCAGAGGAACACCAAAACTGTAAGGCAAGATAAGGTAATCTTACCCAAATAGGCATCACATCCAAAGGTTTTTTCAAAGGGTTAAAAGAAAGAACCCAAGGCCTAAAGGAAAGAGATGAGAATCCCAAACCCACATATCATGATCTAAAACAACTTTAAAACAACTTGTCTGTCCTCAAGAGAACTAAAACCTACAACAAAAAAACCCCTTGCAGAAGGGTAAATCTCCATCGAGCCATCAACCAAAGGAGACCAATGGTTGGTGATCCAAAGGTGCAAATCAGGAAGAGAAAGCCACCAGTGGCAAAATCTGCAAATAAGAGCATTTTTGGAATAAAAATCTATATTATTAGCGACTTCCTTACCAAGAGAAACAACAAGAGCAACCTCAGCACAAAGCATAGGCTACAAACACTCCCGAGGTCTCTTATACTTCATAGCATCAGCATAAGGTAGGGGGCAGGCAAACTGCCCCACACAAGATGATGGGGAAACCCCAGAATCACCCACAAAACCACGTGCAACTACATCAACCACCAAAGATGAGGAAAATGCAACACCCACAACATCTACAGAGAGATATACAACAAGCTCACAAGAAAGTGAACAAAGGGATGGCTCCACAGAGCCAAGCATAACGCCACCAGGAGAAGGCAGGAGCGTGCCACAAAGCCGAGCTTATCACTAGGATGGGAGTAGTTCAGGTTTTCACCAAGGCAGGAGAGAACAGAGTGGCTAGGAGGAGACACAGCCACAGAGCCGTTCATAATGTTAGGTGTGTCACATGGTATGGATTTCATCCATATCATCCCTTTTGACATGTCCTTATGTGCATCATAAGTTCTAGGTGGTATTGTATGTACAATGACATAAAATTGTTTCATAAAAAATAATGTTGGTTTTAAGTTTTGGTTGAGTCTATAATTTAAGTTAGGTATTACATGAGAACAAAAAATTATACACTTGAATAAAATTTGGATAAATTTGGTGACATTAGCTTTTCTATTATTATGTGATTTAGATGTGTATTTTTCACATAATTTAATTTAGAAAATCAATAGAAGATATTATAACCTAGATAATACATGTTTCAATTATAATATAGATTCAATTATACAATTATATATTATTGAGTCTATTAATCTTAATCTTATAATTCAATTTATGTAAATTATATTTTCCATTAAACTCAAAAAAAAATCTCTAAAAATTCTTCATGAAAATATACAATTTATAATTTATATTAATTTTTCTAATTCTTTTTCTTCAAAATGACTCTTATTAAAATCCATATGAATAAGAATCTCTTTTTCCTTTCCAACTAAGATATGTAGAATAACCTTACCTTATCATCATTATCAACTATATATTATAATATATATATTTCTAGTGTTATTTTCTCATGAACATTTCCCCCAATTCCTTTATTCTTATAAGACTACTTTATGTTACAATATGGAATGTGGAATTATCAAAAACTTCTACAATTTATTCTTCCATGTATTTTCACCTTTATGATTGATTATTGGCTACTAATTTAATAAACATTATAATCAAACACAAAATGCCATTTTTATTAACATTATATGTTATCTTGTCAAAAATAAAAGTAGGAGACGATTCTATATTTTTATTAATTGATTTATTATGTTCAAATGAAAGGATGGGATACTTATATATGAATTGATTTAACCACACATATAGTTTTAAAAATAATTAAGAAAATATGAGGTCTACTTGAATTTTATACACATTCTATATGTTGTGAGGCTTCTCAAAATTTAAAACAAGTTTTATATACTGCAGGATCATGATGGGCCAAAAAGTTGCAATATGATGGGTATTTGCAGGGTATGTCGCTAACGACTTTTTTTTACCCAAAATTAATGAAATGAAAAGGGTTTTAAAGGAGATTCTCAACTTTCCACCAATATAATTTTTTTTTTACTTTTAATTTAATAAATAATTATTATTCATTTTCTATTTGAATTACAACTAAAGTCCTGATTGATAGTTGATTGAAAACATCTATAGCTTTCAAATAGTATCACATTTTTGAATCCAAAACATGCATAACATTCTATGCTTCATATACTATAGGATTAAAAAAATTGAATTTCATGAATTTTTGACCAAGTTAAGGTGGTTAGACATGAAGTTTTATTTTTTAAAGTTGTAATAAAAAAATCATAATTAATTATTTACTTGGAAATAAATTACAAAACATATGCATCACATCAGGACATAAGTCCCCTACTTATATCTAAAATCTTATAAAAAATATTATCATTTTATTGTGGTTAGGGTGGTCAGACAGACACCTACTTTTATTTTTCCCTGAAATTTAAGTACCTGCATTAAAATTTCAAATTTTCACTATTTGAATAGATTTTAAAAAATAAAATAAAACTAGTAGTTTAGAAGCTACATTCAATTTGCTACAAATTATATTCTTACATATTTTTGAAATAATATAGATAACTTATTCAAATATTTACGTCAAGTTGCCTAACTCTGATTTTTCTAATTTTTTTGCCACTTAAGGGCCTGTTTTTTCCATGATGATCCTGTGCATACCCATATTAAACCAAGTAATGTTAATGACTTAACACGTAAATTGTTTACTCCATTTTTTCTCTTTTAACCTTATCATTACTAGATATAATAATAACACTTGTGAATTAAAAATAACAATAATAATAATAAACTTTAAATAAAAAATTTATAGAAGAAGAAATAATCATATATATTTAAGTATGACTAATACACACATCATGAGTAGGGATATGAAGAAAAGTGTATATATACAACTTTAGAATATTATACATTCATTGTAATTAAGGAACAATACTATAATAAATTAATAATTTTAAGAAAAAGTATACAAAGATTATAAAACTTCTTTGTAGCAATGTAAGCCATATGTTTATGAAATATCTATATAAATAATTAAAATTCCAATAGCTATCAAAAGACTATAACATATTTAATTTAAGGGACATCTTATCACAATTGCTAGGATGGAACATTATAATTATGTTATATACTATGGTGATTATATGTATAGAATTAGTAATAGAAGATTTTTTTCTCATATGACGAAGCTAGAAGCCAGGCTCATAGTTCAAGATATAAGAGATATAATTTTATTAGTAAAATATTATATTGTATAGCTTGGATCTCAATATCATAAATGAGTCACATATTAGTTCTTGTACGGAAAATCATCTTGATATGATAGTGTCCTTACATATGCATAAAATTGATTCAATTTGAATTGAAATGAAACACACTCATGAAATCACTTTAATGCATTAGTAATATTTTAAAGGAAATTACACAATGACTAATTTATATCCTATTAATTATATTAAAGCACTCCATTTTTATTCATGCTCATATATATGATATACTACATATGAATTATGCTAGATTTGAGCAACATATTGGTCATACTCCTCTAACTCATGTTGTGCCTTATGAATATAAACAAGGTAATGGAGTTATATTGAGATAGTTGGATGCATACTATACTCTTTTTTATGTCTTGATAGTGGAATGGAAATGAGTATAAGGAGCTACATAATGATGTTATCTCCATTCTAATATACCATCTCTTTTTGTCATAATAGTTTGATCGATGGATAATGTTATTTCATGTCATGTTAATGGAGGAGTCCATTCCTATGTAATATAATGAGTGAGTATGGGTTAGTTAGTTTTCATTGCTAATTTTTCAACTATCTAAATGCATGTGCCTCATGTTCAAGATCATGCTAATTGGGGCTATTATTAATGTGCATAAGACCATTTTAACATTTTCTACTAGTAGTTTGAAAGAACCCATATGATAAAAATTATCACTTATTTGAAATGCTTGGAGAATTCAAAACACACTATAAGGGACATTTGAGAAGGTTTTTGTAACTTGAAAGATCACTTTCAAAAATAATTAAGTATAATAGCTCACTATCCGTGAAGGGAAGAGCACATAAAATTTTACAATTTAATAATTGGGGATGCAACTATCTAAAGTGTTTTTCTTGGATGCTTAACAATTGATGTTTATTTATTAACCTAGTGATAAAAACTTTTACATCAATTAGGGTCCTTGATAGTTTATATCATTAGTGGTCAATTATTTATGAATTCTTTGCTATTACAAAAGCACATGAAATAGATTTTAATGAAATTATTATTATAAAAATTATATAACTAAATAGATTTGACTTTGACTTCCTAATTTCCAATGATATCAGTATCTTATTTCTTATGGTTTTTTTTATATTTATTATAATTTTTATTAATATTGATATTGTTTTTTCATATACATATCTACGCAAGCACACACCCCCACACAAATTTTCATAGAAATCTCGATGAATCTATTATAAAGAAGTATAGTTTTTTTTCTATGTATTGGAAATAAAATGGTCAAACATCATATCAGATACCGAAAAGAAAGGCCACTCAATGAAAACCTGGCAATTAACTTTTCTTATCGATTTATTCTCAATGTTTTCGTCATCCTTTAACTTAAACCTGCACACATAAAATCATCCTATCAAACTTATTCTTGGGAATCTCATTCTAAAAGCTTACTGGACAGGAAAGGCATCAGATCAGATTACCATTTCAAAAAGAAAACGCTCAGATCACTTTTCATCCATATTATTTGCCTTCACTAGTGAAAAGGGGATGCCATCAACTTTGGTAAACAGAGGAATATGCTGTCATGGAACAAAGAATTCCACAACTATCCCATCAACTTTGACAAACAGAAAAATTCCACAACTATGGCATCCTCTATCATTGTCGCTTTCATCCATTTTCTAACATACTTATTCTTCTTTTCAAATGGAATCCTCTAAATAATTTAAGACTTTATCTGATGAAACTCATTCAGCGGACCTTTTCTTATTCTCAGAGAAGAAATGGAGTAACAGAAATATGCCTTGGGTGACCACTGCTATATCAACGAACGGGGTTGTAACAGATGGCATGGAGCAGTGTCCCTATTAATTTGAAGCGTGGCCCCACATAATACATCACTGGAGAATAATAATGGAGTCACTTTACCGTCCTCCATGAATGATCACTCAAATTATTCTTTATATCATATCGTTCAATGTGAGCTTACCATAACAATAGATTTTGACAAGTGAACTTTTCTTAAAATTTGAATGTTTGATTTTGACTGAATAATTTGAACGCCACATTGTTCATTAAAACAAAACTACTTGATCAATGAGAATTATACCAGCCCATAGATTAGCAGGACCAGAGGAATAATTTCAATAACAAGAGAATGAGAGAATTCATTCATATCCAGTTCCTCTTCAGACATTCCTTATCCTTATCTTCTTTTATCATATGCTGCGTGCTTACGGTTGTGACTATCCTTGCTTGTTATAGGCTGTGGGTATCTTTTATTCCACTTTCAATTATATTCCCTCTAAAGTAGCAAACCATTTATGCCATCAGAATAGATGATACATCCTATGGAAAAAGAAATGCCTTATTGACCGTGCTGTAGAAGAATAATGTTCCAACAAATGTTGAAATCTCCTTATAAAGTTCCCTGTGTAGGCCATGGTGAAGGTCAAGCATAAAGTCTCAAAGAGCCGCATATTGCTCACTTATTTTATTACCTGCGTCGAATCCAGAAATAGTATGACCCCTACATATACTTCTTATCAATCATCATTTCTCACTGTATATATGTTCTTCAATGTCATTGGGTATTGTAGACTCTTGTATGGATATCGCATTTAAGGCAGATTGTGTTAGACAGCCAAGAATGGCTTGCCCACCCGGTGAAATGAATGAATTCTTTCAGCATGTGGGCAACCAGTCGCGGCTGTCCATCACACTTCTGCTTCTCATGGTTACAAGATGAGGTGTTTGCAATGAACTCGAATCATATTTTTCCAGAATCCATTCTGATTCATGATTTATGGCAGAATTTCTGTGATTTATATTTATCTTATAGTCAGCTTCTGAATTTATGTTGGCTACTGTATTTTTTTATCATCTTTTTAATGATGATTTACAGGTTAGTAAGTTGAGCCTTTTTTGATTTAGGAAAATTTCTATGATTAAGTATGCTTGAACTAAAGTAGTATTGAGATGGATAACATTTCAGATAGTTGTGACGTTTTATCTCTATGAATATCAATCATACGCAATAAGTGTTAAATGAATCATTCATTCTCATGAGAAATGAGATTGTGTGAACTCTTACTTATGAAACATGAATCAATGAATTTTGACTAAAAACTACACAAAAGGGTTTATGAGTCTCTGAAGAATTTGTAGAAGTAAAAGAAGATGTCTTCAAGGAAGAAGATGAGAAAAGTCATGAGAAGACCTATTAGAATTTTATTTTGGAAAGAATAATGAGGAAAGAGGTATGAGAAATTAATTATTGAAGAATTGCAGAAAACCTAGGCTAGATTGGATGTGATAGAAAGTGAGCAGTGCAAAGAAGTTGAAGTGGATAAGAGAGAGTGTGAGGAGAAGTTATGTGTAGGTGGCATGCTGGCAGATAAATGAGTGAATGTTGAAGTATGAAAGATAGATTGCTATCTCGAAGAAGGAGAAGAACTAAGTATCTCTCATGAAGCAAAGATATTTGAAAATAAGAAAATCCTCTTAAAAGAGGACAATGAGAGAAGAAGTAAAAAGGAGAAATGTTGTGGCCCTCAGATAGAAGGGGCATTGGAAGAGAAAATTGTGGGAGCAACCCACATAGTCATAATTGTACAAGAGAGAAGACGAGAAGAGAAAAGGATAGAGAGAATGGTCATTGTGGACCATAGAGTAATTATTTCTGAAGAATGTGAAGATGGAGGAGTTCAAAGCATGGAATTGGAGAGTGTTATATTTGATTAAAAAGAAGTTGATGAAGATGAAGAAAGTCTCATGTTGAAAGAGGAGATGAATAAAATAGAAAGACTATTTGAGGAAGGAAGTTTACATGAAACAAAAGAAGTGGAAGGGGGTGGTCTTTGAAGGCCCCTTGTTTGATAAAGAAACTAATAAATATGATAAGGAGAACCTCGTGTTGATGGAAGAGATGTGAGAAGTAAACAGATTGTTGGGAGAAGAATTGTTGGATGAGTCTGTGGAAGTGAGGGAGCATATGCAAATGGAAGAAGAGGAATCCCATAGTTGTATAGATAAATTAGAAGAGATCGCAGAATGTCATATAAATGAACATTGAATCTAAGAAGAAATCCTCATGTCAAAGGGTGAAGAGGGAACAAAGGAGAAGGTAGTTGTAATATATCTTTTTTAAGGCATAAAAATGGAAGATGAGGAAGTAGCATGAGCAAGAGTTGCAGTAGTAAAGGAGAAAGAGGTTACATAGGTAATGTGTTGTTTATATAGAAAGAAGGTAAAGTAGGACGGTAAACAATATTAAGAAAGTGTAAGTAGTAGAGATAGAGCCTCATGGAAGGATATTGGATAGCTATTTGAAAATTATGTTTAATGTAAATTATTAGTATCCTTGGGGTTTGTTAGGTGAATTCTTGGTGATAAGATTTTGGTAGCTAGGAAGTGGTTGAGAGTGGATATGCATGAGGATCTTATCACACACCTATCTTTATTTATTCTAGAATTGGAACTAATATTATGACTTATAATTATTCTTGCAAAACAAGTTCAAGGAGATGAAGTTGGAAAATATGGAGATGGTGACAAATATGGGGTATAATTTAATAGTTATATATGTATAGAATCTAATATACCTTCATCCATGTCTATATAAAAAAATTATAATCTAGATGAGATTGTAGAGATTAGAAGAGAATTATTCTTTATGTCTTCAATAGTGACATTAACAAAATGCAAGAGGTTTTGCATGTTCATCATCATCAGGGAAGGATTAGATAGGAATTAAATATAATATCCCTATAATATTCTCTCCTCTATTTATAGGTCATGACATCCTAGAGATATATGTCATGGTGTATGATTCACATCCCTTACATGCCATTACAGAGGAAGACAAGACACATGTAGGAATGGAGTTATGGGTGGAAGAAATAGTTGAGATGGAAAATATTTCTCCTATTTCTAATGAACAATGGGAGGTTTTTTATTTATGTTCTTTTGTTTTTAGGTATAGTTTTATGCTCAATGTTTTGTATGGGGTATAAAAAATTTCTTAGTTTTAGGTTTGTTTGGTGGTAACTAAATAACTACTCATAATATTTTGATATTCAATATGGATTTTCCTAGCTTATGGTAAGGATTTCTTTATCAAGGGTTTAGTCCATCATAGAATCCAAACTTATCCATCTAAAAAATAAAAAGGAGTGGAAATTATACGAAATAAAAACTATATATTTAAACTTAAGAATTGAATTTTTTCAAGATTTGAGATGTGGGATGTTCAATCCACACCAAGCTAGAGGAGGCTTGACCCTTATGCATGGTTAGATCCTACCAAGGATCTAACCCCTCTAACAAGGTTTAATGATACACTCAAATTTTGTTGAGAATTTGATCCCTTGAATGATTTTCATATCCTCTTCTATGTTCTCTATTTTCACCTACAAAGGTAAAAATAAAATGAGCTTCAAGACAAATATTTGGTTATTAAATACATTTTTTTAGTATATTATAACATATAATATATATGATCTTATCTTAAAATATAATTAAATATATATTATAATAAGATAATATATATTATACGCATGGTGGGTGGGTGCATGAAGATGGCTAGCCAATTTGTGGACAACTTTTTTTAAAAGTTTTGAAAACTCATAACATGAGCACGTTATAACGTGAGCATGTTATAATGTGAGCATGTTATAACATGAGCACACGCTCGCGTTATAACGTGCTCACATTATGACCTATTAAAACTAAAAAAAAAAACAAATTCATTCTTGCATTTCGTCTGTGTTTTTTCTTTTGCCCATGGCCAAAACCCCCATCTTTCACGCTTGCATTCTAGGAGGAGGTATTTAGCAAAAATCTTCATTAACGGTTGCTATTTCATCACGAGGATGCCACCACATCGACGAGGAGGTGTGAGAGGTAAGGATTGTTTTCTCTTTTTTTTTTGAATTTGTTAATTTTAGGTTGAATTTGTTAGTTTTAGGTTGTATTTGATGTTTATTTTTTTGAATTTGTAGGAGATGCAAATCAGCCTACAAACCCTCAAAATCCTCAACAAGCAGAGCAACAAGATCCTCAACAACAAAAACCTCCTCCACCAATCCCTCAACACCCTCCTAACACTCAACAAAATTTAATGAGTGAGATTGAGAACAAAAAACAACTTCAGGATTTAATCAATAGGTTGAGCGATCCAAATGGTTCAACCACAGAAAAAATGACCCTGGCAACTTCATTGAAATATATGTTAAAAAATTTAGATTCAATTAGCAAACAAATAATTTGATGGCAAGATAGGAAGCAGACAGCTAGGGCTTATTACGTGGATAAATTATCATATAAAGATGTAAAGGATTTAAAAATTACAAAAGGTGATTTGTGCTCATTATTCACTGACCCACACCCAAATCAAAATCTCACCCTCAATGCAAAGAGGTTTCCTATTCATTGGTGCCACCACCAATAGATTAGGAACTTTTTTTATGATAGGTGGTACATGGTTTTTGATTACCCACCATGCAACAATTGTGAAGTCCTGCAGTATTTCCTTAGGAAACTATACTGTGAGTTCATATTGAAAAATGTCCCAAATTATTTTGATATGAGGAACTTCCAAGGGAGAGGTGGGGGGTCGGCTCAAGATAGACCCGATGCATAGCCAGATCCTACGCGGCAAGGAAGACGACCTCTCACTAGGGTGCCTCATGAGCACGTTGTTATCCCTTCTGTCGCAAAGGAGAGTGTTGACGTAGAGACATTATAGGCAATTAGCACTTTGACCCAGAGTGTCATCCAACATGCTAGACCTATTCTACAATGTCATCCAAGGGAGTCTTTGAGTGGTGGCCTTCAAACCCATGTGTGTACATCTTGTGGGGAAAATTGTTCATATGACCCCGCTGACACTCAGGAGCCTGCTACGCAAGATCCATCTACAACTATGGAGATGGAGAGGGAAGCTGACATTTTGCATGAGGCGTATGGCATTGATACTCAGGTAAAAGTTATCATATTCATTGAATTTAATTTATTAAATTTTTATTTTGAAATGCAAGATTAACTAATTTATTTTTATGATTTTAATAAAATTGTAGGTCACAGTGTTGAGACTAGATACACTAGCCCTACACCTGCTTATTTTTGTAGTACACCTATCGGTGGGGTATGTAACTAGTAAACAATTATAAATTTATTACATGTTAATAGCATTGTTTTACAAATGGTATTTTAATATGTGATTTTGGATATTGAATAGGCTAACATTAGAGGTTTCGAAGGAACACCTCCTAGTGCCAGTGGATTTACTCAAACCTACACGCAGGTAATAGAATAAAGAGTTTAACTAATGAATTGTACTTAATAGATTTGTATAGTTTATATTCATATCATTGATTACATTGCATTGCACATCATTCAAACTCAAAGAATTACTTCACATTCCATAACTAATAACTAGATGTTGATAGATGACAAAATTTCAACTACAATATAGTTTTTTAGAAAGTCAACATAAGCAGTGATGTAATTACTTCACATAGCATAAGTAATAAGTCTAGGAGTAGCTTCCAATTGCATTTTCTTGTCATGGCATTCCATGAGACCACTTTTTACTACTCATAATCTTTTCAAATAGTTCACTGCCATGTCTATGCTATGGATTCTTGGAAGGAATTTATGAAAGAATAATAGTAAGCAATAGCATAGACAAGGAAATGAGTTTTTTGAAAATATGCCTCAAAGAAATGTGGTCTCATGGTGATGTCCATCACCATGAGACCCAATTTCTTTGAGGCACTTTTTCAAACAGCTCATTGCCTTTTCTATACTACCATATTTTTTATACATGTCTACCAACTTAGCATTTTATCAAATAGAACTCATTTCCTCACTGCTATGGCTAAAAGCTTAAAAAAGGTGCTTTCCAACAAACTATGGATACTTGGAAAAAATCTATCAAAGCATAATAGTAAGCAATAGAATAGACATGGCAATTAGCAGTTTGGAAAAATGCCTCAAAAGAAATGCGATCTCATGGTGATGGAATGCCATTCCATCACCATGAGACCACATTTCTTTGAGGAATTTCTTCAAACAACTCACCACCTTTTCTATGATACCACATTTTCCATACATGTGTAACAAAGAATTTTATCAAACTACTCCCTTCCTTGTTGCTATGGCTATCCATTCCATCACCATGAGACCGCATTTCTTCGAGGCATTTCTTCAAACAGCTCACCACCTTTTCTATGATACCACATTCTCCATACATGTGTACCAAATCATTTTATCAAACTACTCACTTCCTTGTTGCTATGGCTAAAAGCCTAAAATAGGTGTTTTCCAACAAACTATGGATGCTTGGAAAAATTTATATCAAAGCATAATAGTAAGCAATAATACCATAGAGAAGGAAATGAACTTTCTAGAAAAATGCTTGAAATAAATGCGGTCTTATGGTGATGGAATGCCATGACATGATTTTGTTTGTAATGGAAGTCCATCACACAAGACCCCATTTCTTTGAGGAATTTTTTTAAACAGTTCACTGCATTCTCTATCCCACCACAGCTATTGTACATGTCTATGAAAGTATTTTATCAAATGGTTCACCGGATTGCTGCTATGGGTAAAATCCTAAAAACACGTGCTTTCGAACAAGATATGGATAGGGAAAATACTAACCATGATAGTCAAAAATATATAGTCTAATAAGTACTCAAAATTTTGTTCATTATCTCATACATTATAAGTCATGACATGGATTGCTATTGTAGTTTTTGAGATTGAATAATTTTTTGTTTTATTTTCAAATGTTGCAAGAGGAAACACCTCTAAATGTGACGAGGGCAATGGAGAGCAGTGTTTCATCTTCTATAGAATCCTCGATGGCTTTGACAAGGGAGGTATGAGGCAAATTACTAAATTTCAATTTACATTCATTGTTATCGATGTTAGTTAGTGAAAAATTAAAACATTATTGATTCGTAGTTTAATTTCTATTTGGATGGTTTATATAGGGCTTCAGCACGCCTCAACCTAGGCGTGTGAATATAAATCCCTCATGAAGAGTGATCATTGGATGGCGATAAGTGATTTTTTTTTTAATATATCATTTTTTATAATGTAATTTCTATATATTAATGTCTTTACTTATTGTAACAGATAAAACTTCACCAAGAACTAAACACTAGGAGGAGCAGCAGGAGCACTCCTCGAGCGCAGCATAAACGAGTGATAGATGTATCACCATCTAATCAATAAGAAAAGGGAAAGAGTTTATTTTGAGAGCATAGAGAGCAATGACTTTTGATTCTAGAGCCCTTTGTTGTATGCCTACATGGCAGTTTTGTACATATTTTGTATTGGATATGTTTGACATTGTATGCCTATATGGCATTCTCGTAAGCCTATATGGCTATTTTGTACCAATATTTCATACTTATATCAACATATATTTATGTATGCCTACATGGCTATTTGGTTAATACAAATATTTTTTATCGATGGTGTCCATATTTGCATTATAAATTCATGGTTCAATAGATATCAGTTACATGTATTCAAGTGTATACTTTACAATTTGCATGTATACTTTGTAACTTACGTGTGTTCCAATGTATACTTTGAAACTTATGTGTTTTCATGCGTATACCTTGTATTCATGCATATACTTTGTATTAATTTGTGTATACTATGTATTTGTGGGTATACTTCAAGGCTTATGTGTTTTTGAGTACTTGTGCTTCTCTTATTCACATGTACATGCTTGACTTATTCACGTGTATAATTATTAATTGGTTAGCCCTAGCATTGATCATTGTTGTCCTTCATAGTTTGTCTTGAATATTAATTTATTTATGCTAAAAAAATTTATCTAAAAGCAAAAAACACATTTTCAATCGGTATTCCATGAAATGATTCATAAAAAGATTTTAATATATTTAATTCTTTGATTGGAACAACTCAATTAAGCAAAAGATACATAATATTTACAACACTTGCAAAACATAATATTCAGAGTAGATGAAGTAGTTGACTTCTTGACACATTATCATACAAAAATTTATCTTGAATAGTCTTTAAACATTTTCACAGCATAATCTTGATAGTGCAAAATGAATTGTTGTGTTCTTGATCTGTTACCATATAAACACATCAAAAAATTTATATGTCAACTTTTTGCAATATTATTTCTTGTATAGGAAATGGACTCGGGAGAAAGCAAGATATAATTTATAACACAAATAAGAAATGGACTCAACGCTATCCTAGACCCCCAAATAGGTCTATTTAACAAAGCAACACCCTCTCAATCACTATTCCAATTACAAAACACCATTGGGCAGCATTTACCAATCTGCAAATCCACAAAACCCATGTAATTTTCAGGGCATGATTGGCCCTCTAACCCCACTATCCTCTAAACCCTCACTTTTCTCAAATCTCACTAGGTTTTATTGAAAACCCCATATCCAGACCTCAAAACCTCTTCCAACACTCTTCATTCTGCCTACACAAACTTAATTGACCACCAAATTATGTTGCCCCCTAACTTTACCCACTTTTACTCCCTCAAACCTCTCTTTTTCATTCAAAACCCCTCTTTTCCCAACTAGAGCATCATGCCATAACATACTTTTGATATACCTTGTCCTTACAGACCTTTTGAACACATCAAACTCCACAACCTCACCCTATTTCCAACCTATTCTAACTTATTCTCAAGCAATTTCTTCTTTTCACCTCATCTAGCCTTGCTTCTAAGGCCTAAATTCTGAATTTTCAAGAGGGCCAACGTTAGTAATCTCTTCCAATGCCTTTACCAATTCTATTTTCTTATTCCTACTCCCTATCGTACTTACATAGTTGACTCAAATGACCCCACACTAACTCAAAACTAAAAGCAAGATTACAAAATGGCCTATCATGGCCTTATTTGAAATTATCATGACTAAAACCATTGAACTAGACCTTCTTCATCAAATGGAGAAACAAGGTGCTC